>CAEFZX010031081.1:0-59850 GCA_903066825.1 Alfaro cultratus | reverse complement strand
TATATATATATATATATATATATATATATATATATATATATTGAAGCATATATATATAAATATATATATTTATATATATATAAATATATAAATATATAAGCTGGAAAAATCTGGCTTTACAGTGTGCACTCTCAATGTAATACTATTTTTTATGTATTGTTTCATATCCTCATGTTGCAGCATATCATGGATTTACTCTGGATCATGTTGTATTTGTCAAACTTACACATCAGAGTCACTGTGATAAGCTAATTCTGCTATGGACAAGGTGATTGGTCTGTGGTCCTGCTGTTGTTCAAGTTAACCAATCAGATGTTAGGATAGCTTTTACAAACTAGTATTATTGTATAATGAAAATTATGGACGAAATACTGAATGACAATTTAAGTTCTAACAAATTATTAAAAAATTAACATTTAAAACTCTTGACTAATGAGTAATTTTACATACATTTACTTTTTGCATCATTATACTTTTGCTATCTTTTAAAATACATGGTGACTAAAAAGATGACATTATCCACTAAAATTCCTCTAAATATTTTTTTCTGTTTTGTTTTTTTGCTGCACTGTAAGTCCTTATAAGGTCTTGAACCACCCATGATTTTGTTTTTAATAAATACACTTACACTTTGACTGAAACAGTCATCGGTACTTTTAAATTGTTTTGTGGTATTTATGCTGTACAGATTACCATGTAAGGATGTCGCTTGAAACTATAGAATCTTGTCTTTTTGTTTGTCTCTGTAGATGAGTGGGTCAGTGTGGATGGCAGGTTCAAGTCTGTGTCTCTCACATGTATGTCCAGCTCGTGTGCCAAAAGTCCCCTGGGTCTCTCTCCCTCAGCCCACCTGGCTGATGGAACAGGAGATCTCATCCTGGTATGGGACACAAACCCCTTGGGATTCCTTACTTTCCTCTACAGGCACACAACCTCTCAGGACCAGGTATCACGTTTTCCTTATATGGAGAGGAGTCTCAGCAGACATTTAAAAAGTGTCCCAAGCCAATATTTCCACTTGTTCTCCTAGTTTGATCTGCCGTTTGTGGAGGTCCATCGTGTGAAGGCGGTGCGCTTCACTCTGGCAGGAGGAGGAGAGGAAGTCAAGGACAGTGAAGGTCAGCATGGTGCAATGGATGGAGGAGATGGAGCATATGTCGAAAATGGAAGCATAGCTGGATCCCAGCAGCACCTGGCAGCAGGAGCTAATGGACAAATGATGACATGTGAGGACAAAACTATGAGCCCCTTCACGTGCGGCCTTTGCTGCAGTAAAGCTCCTGCTGTGTCAGTCTGGAACTGCGATGGAGAAATTCTGCCTTTTCCGGAGATCTGCTGCAGGTAAGTAAGTCATCATGGTGTGTTTTTGTCCCACCTGTCAGGTTTATGATTTGCTCTCTCCAACACACATCAGAAAGAAAAGGCCTGTGAAGCTGTTTCTTGTTACAAGTAACTACCTTTGGCTTTTGTTTCGCTGCCGGTCTCAGGATTCATGGCCAGTTGGTGCGCCTTTACGCCAGGGGCATGGAGGACGGGACTTTCTTAAAAGACTGCACCGATGAGAGGGACGAGTGCAACAGAACATGCATACCACCTAGATGAAATCTGATAAGCAATTAAAAAAGTATATCAGTTTGTTGTTTAAAGGTTTTTAAAATTGATAAAGTCTGCAGCAAGTCCTGCAGACTTTCATTGCCAAAGAGTTTTTCAAGCTTCAGGCTCTTTAATTCATACTTTGTCACTGTAATATTTGGAAAATAAATATTTATTCCTAAAGTTCTGTACATGTTTATGTTGATTTGTCGTCTTCCCTCTATGTGCAAATAGAGGGAAGACGAAAATGACATTAACCTGTTACTGTACACACAATGTTTGCTGCTTTTGACCTGTTTTTGTCTGTTTCAGAGAATTAAGACAAATGTTGATGGAGGTTAAGCTACAAATATATGAAATAAAAAAAATATTTTATTTTTTTATTAGTATGGATAAAAGCAGCAACAGTTTCCTATGATAAAGAAGAAGAATTTTCTTCGGACTTGAACTACAGCAGCTCGACTCTTCACAACATCCCAACCAACTGGCTGCAGCATTACTCCTACTTGAAAACAAGCGCAAGAGACTCGGATATTTAAACACATGTTCATCAATACTGTTCTTCCCAGAGCTTTCTGAATCCTGGGAAAGATCACTGCATGTTCCGATCTCTGTACACATGTTGTATGAGTTAGGTCACACATCTGGTAGAGAAAGGAAGAAAAACAAAAATACAAGATCAGATTTCTGCAGGCAGTAGATCCAAACATCTTGTAAAAGTATTCATACGTGTTGAAGTTCCCCACATTTTTAATGTCGCAAACAAAAACTTCAATGTATTTTTATCTTGTATCTTTATCTGTAGAGGGGAAATGAGACAATTTTTGAATTGCTATTAGCAAATGAAGAAAAAGGAGATCATTAAAAAGAGAAGCGGCTATAAGAGGCTCACAGTTTCGGTGGTCAGTCACTTTTCTTAACAAATGTGTGAAAGATTTATGAAAGAATAACTTGAAAGGAAGCAAGAAGATATTTTCTTTGCAGTTTTGTAGCAGATCATGCCTGGGACACAGTAAACATGGAAGAAAATGCTCTGGTCATGCTATGTGTGGAGAAATAAAGGCATTGCAATGCAAAGCCAGAAGAGAAAGCAGTAATTGAGAGAGATTATTCCATGAATTGTCTCCAGGGGGCTGAATACAGGAGAGATTTTTCTTTACAGTTCTCAATGCACTACTTTGTGTTGGTCTGCTGCATAATATGGTTACAAAATGAGAAAACCATCAGGTATCAAGACTTGTGCAAGAAGTGGGTGAAGACATACAGTGTTAGAGATGTTAGAGGAATGTTTTTACCATTTGATTAAGCTTAGAAAGAAAATTTTTCTTACCTTTGGTTTGACAAATGTCTGTCTCAGTGAACAGTTATCAGGAGAGGCATCTTCTCCCAGACTAACCAGTCCAACAAGTCTTCCTGTTATGTTGACATGTTGCCTTGGCTTTATGTGAATCATGACATTGCATGATTTTATTTTGGATCACTGTAAATATCAGTCTATCAATAGCAGGAAACGCCCTTATTATTACCTTGATCTAAACGGTGAATATCTGCTACACATAGTTCAGCACCAAGCCATTTTATCCTTTCTGGTTTTGCATGAGTAAAATAAACAGTTTTTGGTCAAAAGGGTGAAATGTGATTTATTTAGAAAACGCGAATGCACAAGCATGTGGAATCACACGGACACTTGGTTATTTCTACATTAACTTGTGTGATTAGGGAGAAAAACGCAGTGCTTTTTTAATGTACATGCAGACAAAATCACATTGGCATAGAAGTGGCTGCTGTAAATTTTATTTGTAAACATACAAAAGCTTTTAGTGAATCTGTGCATGCACATTGTAGAACTTGGGAGAATCAGCTTGTGTGGGGCTGCACCCACTTGTATGTTCCCTCGTAGCGGAAGCCCACCCTCTGAATAAGATCGTCTGATTCACTTGGACCCCGACTATGGGCACAAAGATAAAGAAAGAGGAGGAAAAAAGAAGATCTTCAGAAATAATCGTGTCTTTTAAATTAACTTTTGTTTGTTTTAGCTGTTTTTAACAAGAGGGCTTACCTTCCATATGTGTAAGGAATAGGTTGTCTCTTTGCAGCTTCTATTTGGTGGAGCAGGGGGGTGAAGATCCTCCAGGCTTCTCGCAACTCATCGCTGAAAGAAAAAGAGGGGATAGTTGGTAGATGAAAATCCGTTTGCAAAATGTCCACTATGCTGACAAATGAAGAAGTCTTCCAAAATATGATATATTCTTTTAATATTTAGGACAAAGGTGCAGATTTTCTTTCTCAATTACAGTAAGCGTTGATGCAGACCTGCGGACAAAGTGCATCTGATTTCCACAGAAGACGTCCAGAATCAGTCTCTCATAAGCATCAGGAAGCTTCACATTCTGCAAATACATGTCAGTGCAAAGTTACAAAAAACCTAACCCAGGAAAATTAAAGAAAATCCAAGCAAAAAAGAAATGCCACAGCAAAAAGAACAAAAACAATCATACAAATAAAATAAAAATATATACGTAGGTTGCATTCTAGGATCCTGAAATGGCTTATTTGTTGACAGATTCATTTTTAAATGTTCATGTTTTTTTTTGTTTTTTTTAGTATTAAAAATGTTATGTAGTGTTCATCAGCATGTTCTATAAAAGTTATCTCAGGCAAAGTAAAATAAAAGCTTGATAGCTTTACTTTTAATGACTTAGAAGGTGGTAGTTATTAATTACATTTCAACGCAACATTTTCTGAAATATTATATTTCAAAACATTTTGGTTTTGAAGTTGATTGGTATTCTTTGTGATGTATTGCCTCTTGCAGCTACTTTGTTCCAGTAAACTCTTTATTTAAAAATAAATTTAAAAAATCCTAAATTCTTTTTTGTGCTTTTTAACATGTTATATAGCTATAGGTGGCCAGATGACATTCTCTGTGCTTCCACTAAGTTAAAACTATATCTTAGAACCAATAATTGGAGCAGAATTATAGATTAAAACGAATGTGCTGAACACCTTGTATCTGCTCTTGTAGGTGAGGTCCAGCTCGGTCTCCTCTGGGCTGACGAAAACTCCAGGCCTCTTGGTCATCATCTTCAGGTAAATAGCCTCGTCCGGCTGCACCCGGACCACCAACTCGTTTCTCTGACAGCGGTCAGCAAAGATGTCTCCGGGTACGTCCGTGAACTGCAGACGCACCTCAGCTTTCCGCTCATTCAGGGCTTTACCACAGCGCAGAATGAAAGGAACCCCTGATGGATGACCCAATTGCAGATAAAAACATGGTAACTCCAGGGAAAATTTAAATAAAGATAGAGAAGCAATGAGGAAAAAAAGTCCTGATTGGAGCCTCACCGTCCCATCTTTCATTCTGGACGTAGAGCACTGCAGTTGCAAACGTTGGTGTGCAGGATCCTTTTGGTACTGTGGGATCATCGAGGTAACCCAGCTTGGCATCGCCCTCCCCGCCCGGATCTCCCACGTACTGACCCAGCACCACATCTGCCATGTTAGGAGGAGCTATGCACTTCAGCACCTTCACCTGCAGAACATCAAAAACAATAACACACATCAGCTTTGCGATGACTCCATAATCTCGTCACTCACGACAACGCGCCTACCTTCTCATTCCTCACGTCGTCGGGGCTTGTGGATGCAGGTTTCTCCATTGCAATCAAACAGAGCATCTGAAGCAGGTGGTTCTGCATGACATCTCTACATACACAAAAAAACTGCAATCAGAGAAGAGCTCCTGTGAAACTAAAATCTAATTCATAATGCTTACTTCACCTAATTATCCCAAAGCCATCAAAGTATCCTCCACGGCCCTGAGTGCCAAAGGGCTCCTTGAAGGTGAGCACCACACAGGCCACACTGTTCCTGTTCCATATGGGTCCAAAAAGGCGATTTCCAAACCTGCAAGAAAGTAAACATAAAAAAAAATAAAAATCTGAAACAAACAACAAGATGGAGGGTTTCCACTTTTACAAGCAGCTGGCTTTCAGGTTAGAAAACAGCTGAATAATGAAGGGCTGGATTTCCACCGATGAATTTCACAGAATAAAAAGTGATATAAAAATCATAAAAAGGGGGGAAAATATGTGTACATTTGCATTTGCAAACTGTAAGAACTTATGTCTGAGCCAAAAACAGATGAGCAACAAGCCTGGATGGTAAATCTGTCTAAACTGAAATTACTCTAAAAAAAAAGATAACAAGCCATTTTTGTTACTACTAAACATGTTTTATGGTGTAATTAAAGAAAGACAATCTAATTACTGCCGCAAGGTTTTAGAAAATTTAAAATAAGAGAAAAAATATTTTCTGAGTAGAACCAGGTACTTGTGTTCTTTTTGCATTAAAAGCAATAAAAAAGCATTGTGTATATATAAGCAAATCATTTTTAGCCTGATGAGGAAGAAAATATTGTGACGTCACCAGAGGCTTCCATGTGAAAACTTGGTTTTGGGAGGGTAGATTTTATCTCAGCTAAATAACATTTTCGCAGTAAATTAGTCGAGGCAATTTCACAAATTGAAAACGCGAATGTGACGTTACCTGAGAACCATAAGGTTCTGAACCATCTCTTTTCCCAGGTAGTGATCTATGCGGTAGATCTGGTCTTCTTTGAACAGGTTAGAGAGGTGGGCTGAAAGCTCCTGGGAGCTCTGCAGGTCATGACCAAATGGCTTCTCAAAGATTACCCTGTTCCAGCCTCTGCTGTGAACAAATCAGATCAGAAAACAAGCAAAAAAAGAGAACATGCAGTGCTGTTTTTCAGGACTGGAAATGTACTGACTTGCAGCTCATGCAGTGGTTTCTGATGTTTGCGCTGACATGGTGGTAGACAGTAGGGGGCAGCGCCAGGTAGAAGAGCCGGTTGGCAGTTTCCCCTCCGGGCAGAGATGACAGATGGCTGTTGAGTCGTTCAAAGGAAATGCCATCATCATAGCCACCACTCAGGTAGGAGTTCCTTTTGAAGAAGGCTGATAGACTATCGAGCTCCTCGTCAGCGACCTACCAAAGAAACCTTTGGTTTGAAAACCCTAAAGTATTCCCACCGCTTGATATTCACATTTCGTCTCTCTGCAGCCACAAACGTCAGTGTGTTTTATTGAGAGTTTATGTGATATGTAAAGACTAAATTATCTATTCATTTTTAATTATCACTTTGTCCATGAGGGGTCACAGTTTGACTGGTGTCTGTCTTCATCAGTCATTGGGGAAGAAGTTGGATACACCCTGGACTGTGTCTAGTCAACCACGGAGTGAAACGGATACACACACAGGCTCAGACTTAAGCCTAATTTAAAAAGGCCAGGTGAGCTAACATACATGTTTTTGACTGTGGGAAATGAAAGCAGGAGAGAACACACACATGCAAGGGAGAACAAGCTACATGCAAAAAGGCCCAGGCCAGAACCTGGGTCCCTCTTACTTCCATTGTTAGTTCATCAGTGATACTAACAGTCTTACATCCTAATAATAATCATATGTTTTATTTATTTATTTTATTATTTATTTATTATTGTTGTTTGATGTTTTTAGAATCAACCACCTCAAAATTGGAAAACTACAGGTTATGTCTCTGCCAGCACTGGACATTGGTGGAAAGCATCCATTAACAGGAATGTTAAACCTTAATTAGATTTTGGTTTGTGCTTTGACTGAGCCATTTGAACATATGAATATGGTTTTACATAAACCATTTCATTGTGCCTCTGAGTTCATGTTTAGTATTGATTTACTGTGGAAAGTGAATGTATGCTTTAGTCTCAAATATTTTTTCTACCTCTAACAGGTTTTCCCATCAGATTATTTGGCTTAATTAATTTCTGATCAATATTGAGAATTTTTTATATCTTCCGATAGTAGCACTTTCCTCCATGTTTGCCACACTTTTCAGATTTTCATTAGAAAAATCTTTAGTTATTACAGCATAGTACTACTTTGTGCTGGCCCAAGTTTGTTGTAATGTAAAAAAGTTATAGGGGTGTGAATGCTTTTGCAAGGCACTATTATCTGTAATAGTGTCTAAACAAAGATTTAATAAATACCTTCATATGAGGGAGACATGCCACCTTAATTTTCTCTACAGTCAGGTCAGAGCGGGCAAATCCCACAATATAGATGTCCTCTGGGAGCAGGCCATCTTTGAATAACCACCTGAACAACAGGTAGAGTCAATCCAAAGCAGCCATGTGGAACGCTTTGTCCAAGGGTCAAACTCTGACGTAAACAACTTTAAAGCAGCTCTGCAAGTCAGGTAGGACGTGAGCTGCAGGTTTTCACTCACCACAAAGTCGGATAGATCTTCTTCTTAGCAAGATCTCCCTGTGCAAACAATAAATACAATATATTTAATCAAAAGTTCCAGCAGCTTTTACAGTCGGGCACAAAGCAGTCAGTCAAGAGTCCAAAGTAGAGATAAGATCTGAAAAAAAAAAACAGTCAAAGTCTAGGAGAGAGAAAGAGAGTAAGAAAAAGGTGTTTGGATAAGAGAGAAAAAAAAAACGATTTGCAAGATGTTATGTACAACATGAATGAATACAAAGAGAAAAACAATGCAGACTGAAAACTGTCAGGAAATTGAAGATAGTAAAATGTCGAAGTTTTTATTTTTTTCATCTGCTCGTTCTCTCATTAGCACAACTTTGTCTTCCAACACTTGAAACCGAAACGGTTACAATTTGTTCAAATCCTCAAAAGATCTGCCTAAGGACAGTCAAATTATTGCCAGGTTTTACTCACAGACGCTCCCAGGATGATAAATACTTGTGTGCTGGAATGACTCGACTGTCTGTCCCCATAAAGCTCCTTCCTTAGCTCTCCAAACACCTCTGACCGAGTTAAGGGCTCCATACTCCTCTCCTGAGCAGCCCGCTGTCTTAATGGTGATCCTCCAAGTATATCACAGACTGACCTGCTGAGTTTTACATTTTCACCGTGGCCTCGACAATCTCTGCAACGCTGTGCTGCCACCTATTGCTGCAGACGGAAATGTATACCTATTGAAATGTGTGTCATTTGTTATTGCAAAAATCTTAAGGAAACATTCTCTTCTCTACTTCCTTTTATTTGAGGGAATTTTTACACTCCTTCACATCCGGTTTGGTGATCTTGTGCATTCTGTTAAACTCACATTGCAGGTTTTGTAGGTCAAGACAAAAGCAGTTTTCTGGAATGTGTATCTCCAGAGCCACTCCCTAAATAGTGGGGAGAAGACATAAATCGGCGCTTCTGAGAAGCTTTATGTGCTAAATTGATAGGAGACTTCTTATCAGCATGAAAATACATTCTTAACACAAAGTCTTTAGGGTCTGGTTTAATATCTGTAATAACCATAGAAATTTATTTTATCCTTCAGTATACAAAATATCAGACAATTTTCCCAGATTTTGTGCAAGTATGATAAACAGTCAAAAGACCAATTTCACCAGAAAGACATATATGCAAAAATGTGCCTTTGGAAATTGTTTTCTAGATGGTTAACGTGAAAGAAAATAACTTATTTATAATAAAAAGTTATTTATAAAACTTCACAAAGTCATAAAAAAAATATTAAAAAACCAAACATTTCATCCTCTTGTGTTAAAATATTTCCACATTCATCACCGGACACAACAAAAATCACAATCGTATACCGTTCTTTTTTTCTCTCTTCATATTAGAGTGTAAAACAAGTGAATTAAAGTCATTGCAGTTCAGACCCTTTTTAAAGCTGCCACTGCTAAAGGCAAAGTTCAAACATGTCCAAAGTTCCCCAAACCACAGTAAGAAGAGTTTCCTGAGTGTCATCCATAAATAAAATAAAATAAAAATAGTTATACCCAAATGAGGGTTTTCATTTTTCTTTAACCAGGCATCATCTCTGTATTGTCCTCCATCTTTTCCTGGTCACCAGTATGGCCACTTGCCCAAAGCTTTCCAGCATGTCTGTTTGGATCTGTAATGCTTCAGCTCTAAGCTGCTGAGTCTGATAACAGGGAGGGGACCAGAAGTCACCTAATGGGCTGACTGTGGGTCAAGAGAAACTCCATTGCTGGAAGGGATCTGCAGCATTACAGTGGTTCATCTGAACCTGATCCCCTTTCAGCTGTAAGCACCTCCCACTGCTTGGATTCTTCAGAAGACTTTCCTGAAACAAAACAATAAGAAAAAGCCACATGAAAGCTCAGCTTAGTCCGTTAATGCACTTAGCAATTGTATTTATTCAATGTATACAAAAACAGATTTGACATTCTGTTCTTTTCATGAGAAACCCTGGCACCTTATGCTGCAGCAAGTGATGCTAGCTTAGCATGCACACACTTCTGGAGTCAGGCAGACAACTAATTATTTTGACATTTTCTTAAAGTGTACAAAAGTTAAGACTTAAAGCTTTTCTGGTTTTAATCGTTGCACCATGTTTTTCTGAGCGATGTTGCTACACAGCTGCTCTCTGGGTTGTCCCAGCAGAGGAATGAAGTCAGTCCGGATGAGCCCAAGACTGCAAACCTTTGAAGGCTGATTACAGCCAACGTATAGAGGAAAGTCACGTAGACTGATTT
Organism: Alfaro cultratus; assembly: GCA_903066825.1. NCBI lineage: Eukaryota > Metazoa > Chordata > Actinopteri > Cyprinodontiformes > Poeciliidae > Alfaro > Alfaro cultratus. The sequence goes on along the minus strand of CAEFZX010031081.1, from coordinate 49,717 downwards.
TCTAATGCACGCTCTGCAGAAAAAGAGAAAACCTTTACAGCATTGCACAATAAAAAATGTTGGTTTCTGCAGATAGTTTTACTGATCTTTGAAAAACATTTAAAGTGTAACGTGGATCTAGGATTGCAGTGGATAGTTGAGGGCTTTGCAGATGTAAGCGACAGATGCTGCTTATTCTGCTTACTATCTAGGAAAAACCAAAAAATGATATCAGTGTAGGGACATTCTGCAAATCATGGGTAAATTGAGCTTTAAATGTTTACATTTTTTCCTTAAATGCTTCCTAAATACATTTTAAAAGTTGGGACACAAGATATTATAGCAAATGTTAGAGTTCATTAAATGTCTGAATGTTGTGGACGTTTTCCCATTTCACATTTTATCAGAGTATCATTTTCAATAATTTTGAAGAAATTAGGTAAAAAAAAGACCTTATAAAAGTTAAAGCTCCATTTGATTGAAGCTTATTTTACAAAACATAGATGTAAATGTTGGTTACTGCTCATAATGGTATCCGTGTTGAACTGAAGTAAGGATGTGAAGCGTCGCTCACCTCTGTAAAGACCCATTCCTGCTGAGGTGACAAACTGGTCCCCCTCCCCTTCAGCTGGCACAGCTCAATCTTCACTGGTTCTGACTGATCGTTGGCATGGAGACACAGCTGCTTCCCGATGTTGTGACGAAGCTCTTTGTGGGACGAATACTCAAAGTACTACAAATACAATCATCTAGTTAGAACCAACCAAGATAGATAACATCCAATCATCTTCAAATCTTTTTTTTTTTCCCCATTTCCTGCTAGTAAATGAGAGTTCCTGTACCTGGTTTCCTCCCATGTTGTGACACGGGTACATGATCAAAGCTTTACCCCCCTGGTTGTTCTCGCCAACATCCAGGCAGGTTGTAGATCCAGAGTTTCTGATCTATGACAAACATGGACACGAACCAAGCAGAACGCAAACTGAGCAGTGCATCTAACATAGTTTAACACATCGTTGGCGCTCAGAAAATCGACTCACTGATCCAAATTTTTCTGGGTTTAGGTCGGGAATGAAGATCTCTGGGTAGATGGTGTTCAGGAGCCAGGTGAAGTTCTTGCACTGTAGCCTGTTCCTCAGGTTGAGGCGATCAGAGATGTCTCCATATTTATGCTATTGTAAAAAAAAAAGAAAGAAAAATAATTGTGGTCAAAACATGACGAGTCGTATAGGAGATTGATGGTGCATTAGAATTAGAAGACACACCTCACTAGCCATCACTGCAGCGTTTTTGTTGCGCCGATAGAAGATCTTCTTAAAATCATCCATCCAGACTTCAGCCAGCCGCACCTGGTTGCGAGTGATGACCTCAGTGCCCTTGGGGAAGGTGTGCGGACTTTTGTTGCGGAAAACGTGGCCCACCACCGAGCAGGGAATGATCTCCAGCTGACCCCCACACTGCCACACCTTCACACATAAATGTTTGCAGAAAATGTCAAGGTAACTTCATGATTAATGTGGACAATTGGGAGAGGAGGGTAGGACAGATAAGAGAGACTGACCCTGAAGGACATTTCCACATTTTCTCCACCCCAGATCTCCATCTTGTCATCATATGTTCCGATGTGCTCAAAGTACTTCTTTGAGATTGAGAAAAGGCCTCCGGCAAAAGCAGGTGTTCTGAAATTTTCACGAGCAGATCCAAAGGCTTTAGGTGTTTAAATGATTCAGAACTTTAAAGAGCGAAAACAACATGATTCATCTTACTTTACAGGGTAGGTTTCATCCTTGCGCAGCCTCTTTGCCTCCTCGGGTATTGGCTCCCAGCCGAACGTCAGGCTCCAGTCGAAGTTTCCTCGGTTGTACGCGCGGTTGGTGGCCACGGGTTTGTTGAACTGAAAGGAGTTCAGGTCAATGGTGGTGATCTCTGGGCTGACTACGGCGGTGGGTTCTTCAACTATCCTGGCCAGGAGAGGCTCCAACCAACCGTGAAAACACTCACCTGACCATGAAAGAAGGGAAAGAAAAGACTTACATTTTTCTACAAATGCCCTTTTGCACAAACTAGCGTACTTTTCTGGTGGGAAGTTTACATTCTCTCATTACACCCATGAATTTACTATGATGTATTTTTAGAATATATCATAGTAACAATTATTAACTTTTATGAATTTCACAAAATAAGAACTGAGTTCGAAATTATGGTGATTTTCTTTAACTCACAACGGGTCAAAGTGATGCATATAAACTCTAATATACTTCTTAGTGTGTTACAGAGAAACCAAAGACTTGTTGCAGCCGTCAGTGAGGTTCCTTTAACCTTTCTTCCCATCAAACATAAGAACATTTTGGTTAAATTGGTTGATTTCAACATAATTGATTTATATCCAAAAGTGTTCAGGTCAGAGGCTTAATGTTAGCCTCCCGAATTCATCCAATTAAAACCAGCTTTGATTTGCGTGTGGAAGGATGGAGACAATGGTTTCAACCATCTAACCAAGACTTTCAAGTGGAGATAAAAAGAAATTGGTTAAGATGTTCAGGAACTACCAAAGCTTCAATTTATGGGACTAAAAACTTTTATGCTTCAGTCTCCTGCAGAAATTTGTAGCTGCCCACATGGAGAAGGTGAAGTTCTTCTTTGTAAACGTTTGGTCATCCAACAACACAAAGATTGACAAATAACCAGTGATGGCATAGTTACTTTGAAAAAAGTAACTTTAATCAGATTACTGACTACTTGATTTGGAAAGTAACTGAGTTACATTAAAAGTAACTTTTTTCGTTAACTTTCAGCAGCTGCTAACAACGCTCTGCCACCTGTGAAAATGAAATTGATCTTTGCTAATATTCAATTGTAAGTTATTTTATAATGGCAACATCATCAATCTGTCTCCACTTTTAAGGTTGAACTGAAGGGGGGAGGGGAGATTGTTTAATGGTTACAACAGTACAACAACAAAAAAAACGTTAGTAATTTGTGTGTGTTTTTGTGTGGTCCACTGTTGTCTGGAAAACTCTAAGAAGGATTTTAAAGCCGCCACCCCTCTCCCCAGCCTCCTAGTTGTGTGTTACGGCCCTGCGTTTGTAGTCAGAGCGCAGCGCACAGAGCTCTTCTTGCGGCTCCACAACTCAGATGGCTGCTGCACAGATTTGTGACACTTATCTTAATATTAATAATTATAATGGCTTTTAGTTGCACAATTTTACAGACTCGTTCATCCGTGGCTGTTTTCACATATTAATCTCGATGTTTGCAGTTTTCTGGAGCGCAAAGCGAAGCTCGACATCATTCAGAGGTAATATATTAACTTGACATAAACAAAGACACAGCGGGACGGATCATCCGGGAAATGATGGACAAGGAGATTCTGACTAAAACTACCTTAATGACGGACAAATTCTGGGATTTATTATGAGTCTTTGCTTATTTCCAGGTTCAAATGAGCAACTTCACGTTCAAAAACGAGCCTAAAAAGGCGCAACCCGCGACTCATTAAATTTGCAAGCGACTTAAAAAAAAAAAAAAGAAGCCCAAAACCGCTTATAATAATCGAACTTGGCGACAGAAACTCAAAATAGTTCCTGTTTTACCAGCAACAAAATGCGCATCTCCCTCCATTGTTTACATTTCTGTCGCTGCTGATACGGTCGCATAGAGACGTTGGTCACTGGACAAGACGCGCAGAGGAAATACAATTAAATAACAAAAGATGGTTGTAACGCACAGTAACACAAAGTGATTTTGATAAGTAACTGTAGTCTGACTACTGGATTTGAAATAGCAATGCGTTAGATTACTAGTTACTGAAAAAAGTGGTCCGAAGTCAGTAACGCGTTACTGACATCACTGCAAATAACAACAAGAATGTTTGTAGGAGTCAGTGCGAGTCTGTCCTAACAGTGAAGCATGGTGATGACAGCAACAGGCTAAAGTTCTCTTTGTCTGCCATTGGTGCTGAGTATTGCACAAAGTGTACAGGATAATGAAAAGCTTTCTGTAACTTTGCCTCAGATCTACGCCCAGATGGCGGTAAACTTGTGTTTTAATGGTGGCTCTGAATTAAAATTAACTCTAAGTATTTGACAAAGAGAACATGGTAGAAACAAGCGTAAATAGGTATTTTTGTTACAGACATTGATCCAAACATTAAAGGGTATTGCAGTTACATTTTTGTTACATTTTAGAAGTAAATTCTAATTTGTGCACCCAGTTCTTGCTTTGAAAAATCTGTAAAGACAGTACTGCTGAGATTATGTACATTTATTGCAACTCTACTATCAACAATGTCGATTTAGGGTTCAAGTTTATGCCAGATATTTAAAGCTCAACCACTTTGTTTCACGGTATCTGTTACTGTCATTTCAGGCAACTGCATGCAACCCAACACACTGGCTGCGACTTGTGCATCGCAGCCAACCGCATTGTGTGTGGAGGTTTCCTTACAGTGCGCATCAAGGAAGGTGAGAACTTCAGCCGTAGCAATGCTGGCTCCCAGCAGCCTGGCTGTGATGAGGCCTTTCCTCTCTGGCTGCCTGACAACACGGACGATCTTAAACTGCTCCACAAACAACTCCAGCTTCTTCTTCAGGTGGTCTGTAAGATACAAAACATGTGTTAGAACAGCGAAGTTACGATGCACATCAGTTGTGGCACATGAGCGGCAAGCCTTCAATCTAAAACTACCTGCTGTATGATTGAACACCTCGCTGACGAGAAGACGTAAAAGTCAAACATTCATCTGGCTTAGACCAATAAAAGCAACGAAGTGGAAACACTTCTGGTAAAAGTGGGTCAAACTTCCCCTCTGAAACCTTTGTGGCCACAATAAACGGCACATCTTTCTCAGCGTCAGGCTGTGCAAACTCCGCGGCCACAAGTAACGAAGTTCTGCAGCAGAGAGCTGGAGCTCTAGCACCTAAAAAGAGAAGTCGGAGTAAAGGAGGAAATGTCTGCATGCAGCTGAGAGGAAAACAGTGATAGACTATTTCTTAATAAATAAGACAACATTTATTAACAAATAACAGATCATCAGGTTGCAGCATGAGTGACTTGTTTTTGTATGCACTTTGAAAAAGTATTCATGTCACTTTAAATGATCAGGTTTTATGTGATAAATCAAAATAAAGTAGAACATAATTGTAGAGTGGAAGGAAAATTATGCATGGGTTTAAAATTGCTTAATAAAAAAAAAATTAAACAGCTTACAGACTCCCTCCCTCTTTTATAATGCATTAAACCCTAAACCTTCTTTATGAATAGATTAATAATTTTGCAAAGAACTATATGTACAGAACAATAAAAAAAGGCATAATTCGTAGTTTTTGGTGCAATGGATGAAATTATACGAATCCTGAAGGTAATAAAATTAACATGACACGAATATAAAAAGAATGAACTTTGACAGCAAAAGTACTTGCTTCACACTTGCACCATTTCAGAAACAATAAAAAGACAGTGATGTGTTAGGAATTTTCTGTCTTTCTAATTTCTTTGTTTTAACACTTTGTATCAGTTACAAGAAAAAAAAAAAAGCCAAACTTGATTGTTAAAATAAATCACACGAAAAGGCTTAAAGTTCAAGTTTTCAAGAAAGTCACACGTTCAACTCAAATCAGAAATAACATCCCATCTCGTTTCATGTTTTACATTCACAGCTTCATAAAATTCTTAATACCTTTCATGTATTTAGTGGAAGGTCCTTCTCATTTTCTTCTATTGTAAGCAAGTTCTCACATGGAGTATTACAGTTCACTTAACAGAGGAACAATGTCAGCTAATAACCATCTACTGTCAGATACTGTATAACGTTACACATCCCCACTAGATTTTCCAGTTTTTTTTTGTTTTTTTTTCAGCATTTCTTTGATTGTCTTCTTCTTTTTCGTAAAGACTGCACTTTAACCCGGCTCTATCTGAACAAATGCAGCAGAAAATTAGCTTACAAGTGGTATGCACTTTTTTATATTATTATTATTCTCCAAAAACTGCAGGCTTTACAAAGAATTGTACTGTAAATATAGTATAATATTGTACTGTAAATATAGCCACTGTTTTAACATTCCAGCCAGATGTGGATTTGTTTAAAATGGTAGTTACTTGTAAAGGAGATTCGGGAGCTTTAAAACAAGCAAGCAAACCAATGTTTTCAAAAGCACTCACTATAAGATTGAATGAACAAATGATTAAAAAAAAGACATGCTGATGTAGATAGAGAAAGAAATGCAGAGAAACAGAAAGACAGGACAAAAAGGAAAAAACAAAGAAACAGAAAGCAACACCCTAATTCTTTCCTCCATCTCCAGAAGGTTTACATTATGTAGACAGAATTATTGTCATTGCAATATGCATTTCATATGATCATCAGCAGCATGTTTCTGTCCATTTAAGTTATACAAGAATACTTACTTTAACAAAGGAAATTTGCCACTTGTGCCTGAAAAGGTCAACATGTTCCTGAAAGGTGCCCTGGCCCTCGAATTTGAATTTGCAGCACCTATCTTCAGTAAAACACAAATTCTTGTGGCGCTGCTGTGACACAGTCGTTTTCTTCCAAATCACTTCGAGTCCCACTTATTTGTACAACCTGTTTGCTACAAAGTGAGTTAGCTGCTGAAATCCTAAGAAAACATGATTCTGGGTCACCTTTCACAGCACAAGAAGGCAGTTGATTTTATAGGATCTCAGATAATGAACCGGATCCTTGGTGGATTTTGTTTCCTCCTACAGCGTTTTGTTTGTTTTACAGCTGGCGCTAAACATGAGGACCATTAATGCAGGATGAAAACAAACCAATATGCTTGGCTTACACTCAACTGCAACACCAAAAATCAAAGTCGTCATCGTCCAAAGACAATGGAAAGCAAAGCAGGATACCCAAAGATCAAAAAGCACATCTCACTGATATTAGCTGCATTTTCACCGTAAATGCAACACACTGTTTTTCAGGGAACAGAGTAAGGATTGACCTGAGGATCTTATCTATGCGTTGGCATCGCATTTGAAGCAGGCTGATGTGTTTATGTTGAAGATCTGAATCCCATTTTTATTGGAAGTAGAAGGGAATAAATTGGATAATGCAGCAGGCTTCAGTAAACATAATATAGGCCTACTGACTATATTATAGTTAGTTGCAGATATTTTAAAGAAAATGTTATTTCGAAGTCTGTTTTCACAAAAATTCACAATTTGGAGCTGATTACACTAAATACGACAGTGGAACTGGAAACACATTTTGTGACTGCATTAACCAGAACAAGGTCAAAATAAATAAATATCTACAATATTAATATATGAATTACATTATGCTTATGAGTTATTCTTCTGTTCTGTGAGTAGAGTTGAAGATGCAGATGTTAGCAGAGTTCTCAAAACATCTGCAGCTTTAGCAGAAGGATAAGACCATGTCTAAAAAAGACAGCAGACCATTGTGGCAAAAACAGGGTAATGGTCAATATTCTGAGAAATCATTTACCTTTAAAGAAAACTTTAAATGAACCTAATGTCTCCATGGTAAAGGATGACAAACCCCAGACAATGTGATCGAATAATAATAAAATCTAATCAGCAATTCCTAACTGGAATATATGTTGTCCCTGATGTCAACCTAAGTGCTTAAAGAACACTGATACTAAAATCACACAGCAAAATTTAATTAAAATCAGTACACAACATCTTACAAGTTGCATATGATGTGATTGTGGCATTTAGTTTACTCAGTAATCATGTTCTAGTTCCTGCAGTCTAAATTTTACCTCTTCAGTGACAGATATCTATCCCAGTAAAGAGGTTTTAAAATAAATGCCTTACATACAACTTCAGTCTTCAGTTGATATAGTTTATTATATGCTTGACATTTTCATTTTTTTACCATTTTTTCCTCTGAAGAGTTTTTGTGGCGCTAGTGGCTCGTATTTTTTGTGACAGTAAGCTGACAGGAAGGGGGGAAAGACATGTGGCAAAGGTCGCCGGGACCGGGAGTCGAACCCGCGACGTCCGAGGACTAGGGCCTCCAAACGTGGGGCGTGCTAAACCCCTGCGCCACCACAGCACGCCCCATGCTTGACATTTTCAAGCAGTTGCAGTTAGCATACTTCATCCTTGTTATAATTTCTATCAGTCATAATTCACCTTGTAACAACTTTCTATGCTGAATGTTTGTGGGACAAAACTAGAAAAATGTCTCTTTCTGTTTCTCCCCCACACAGTAAACTATTGGAGAACAGTGAAAGGAAGGTGCAGCACTCAACACAGTCTCTCTTTAGCTAAATATTTTGTAAAAGTACAGTAAAGAGATCAAATAAAATAAAATAAAATAAAATAAAAAAAACATTGACAAACAGGTTGCAAAGCAAAAACGTAGTCATGCTCTAAAACAGCAGCCTACAAACAGTAAGTTTAAGCTTGATGTACTAAATTAAATAGGTGTAATAACTTTTTGTTTTCTAAAAATGACAGCACAGAGGCTACATTTGATAATAACACTGCCTTCTGGCACTTCTGATTTAGATTGACAGTTTTTGCTCCTGTTGTTTCTGAACCACTTCTCCTCTTCAAACCAATAAAATTTGAAGAGGAGAAAGAATTATTGACTGAGGTGCAGTTCTGCATTATTTCCTGTGTAAAAATGTGAATTTGCACTGAGGGTTTGCTGTAGTACCCCTCGGGCTGACATTTACTTGCCACTCCGTTCCCAGTAACTCATCTTCCACGTGTTCACTATTACCTGCAGTGCTGGCATCGTCAACCAAGATGATCTCCTTCAGCATGATGGCGGGAGATGTGTGCAGGACGCTGTAGACCGTCCTGAGGAGCGTGGACCAGGCCTCGTTGTGGAAGACAATGATGACACTGGTGGTGGGCAGAGGAGGGCAGTGAGGAAACTTCCTGTCCACACATCTGCAGAAAGAGTAGGAGGCATATCTGATGAATTGAAAGTCACACAAGCTCTCCCACATCAGCACATAGGAGACGAGTGTTTTCAGATATTCAGTGTTTTCATAGTTGTAGTTTGAAATGTATTAGCGAAGTGCATCATGAAAAGTAGTTTTGGCATCCTGAGGTTTACAGTCTGGGTGTGTAGATGTGAGCCTGGGAGTATTTACTCTGATGTGTCGGTCTCTGATATTGCACACTCAGAAGTTTAGCAACACGGGCTTACTAAACCCTGGAGGTTATTAAGAAAAATTGTGAAAATGTCTGTAAATCATTGACCTGTGTGAGCACGGATCTCTCTGAGATTGAGACAGAGCTGTATCCTCTTATGTCTACATGTCAACACCGTTGTTGGCACAACAGCAATTAGTGCATCCAAGAAAAGATTAGCTTAAAGACTTCAGCTTACTCCGGAGGTCTTGTGTCGTCCCCGAGATTGCGGCTGAGCGAGATCCGGTCGCTGGCAAACTGGTTGAAGCAATGCCGTGTCATGCCCTCCTCCTTCTCCTTCTCCTCCTCAGGTGTCATGTTGTCCTTCACAAATGCTCTCCCGTCAGCCCCGGGGCTTTGAGGGTCCTGCGGCGGTCTCTCTAGGTGAGGTTTGAGCTCAGCCTGAGAGTAAAATCCGGAGGGGCATTTAACGTCCTCCGTGGGCTGCGCCTGCACCGGCGGGGGCTGCGGAGCTCCGATCTGGAAGCCTATGTTGTTCACAGCATTCCGCACCATGACCATAACCTCGTCCCGTTTGTGGGCCAGGTCTTGTAGCCAGGGGTCTCCGGAGTTTGAGGAGCCAACGTCCCTCTGGAGAACCACCAGGATCACCATAAAAAGAGTTCCCCCGAGGAGGACCAGCTTCAGAGGAGACAGACGCCGGCGTATCAGACGCATGTTTCAGATCGGTCGATCCCTTGGAGGCTGTGAAACAGGAAAGCACAGAAATTCTCTTGAGTTTGCCTCCTTGGCAACTGCTAAAGGCCACCACTTACATCAAGGCCTTTCAACAACACGCTCTCCTGTTACCATTACCCGCCTTTTACCTGGTATACATTCACTAACCTTTTCTGGATGAAACCAAAGATGTCAAAGCAGGAGAGGGGTAAAAAAACAAAACAAACAAAAAAAAAAAAACGTTCAAACCGGTTTGGGCGTCTCAGCAAGTGTCATAGCTGCTGGTGATCCAGTCAACCCTGCTCCTCCTCCCTCCTGGTCTCTTCAGGAAACAGTCCCACAGGGCGAGAATGGAGAGCAGGGAGGTGGTGAGAGTGAACAAACATACCACACCTCTCAGCAAACACCTGAATTCACCTTTTCTGTGGCCACAGTCGGCCAGGACCCACGTGGCAGCAGGTGAGGCTCACCCTAAGGCTCCCACACCAGTTAATAAGTGACACGCACTTGTTGTTTTTAATCTCACCAGGCAAATCCACCTCATCGCTTAATGACTAGCTGTCATTTGCAACAGGAACTAAGATCTGCTACGTGGAGCGTGACATAACTTCAACCAGCTTTTGTACAATAGCAGCCTGTTTCCTGCTGAGTGAAACAGGATATATCACTGCAAAGTAGGACATCTGGATGTCCTCTGGTGATCGCTGTCCAAGAGAAGACTCACTCTTACTTGGTCATAATTAATTTAATATATTCTCAGGCCAGCTGGGTTTTGTAATTGATTCAGGGGGACACTTCAGTGTTCAAGAAAAGGCAATTTAAAGTCTGATCTGAAAGGCAAGGCACCCCTTGCACTTCAATGACAAAATTAAACTACTTCTATGAGTTTAAATATATATATGAATTTACTCTATGTGGCAACAATTTAATCTGTTTTTTCCCCCCCTGGAACTGAAAGATATTCCACAGATTCATCACACTGTGGCCTATAAGATATTAATAGATAAGAAGAAAAACCACAGACTTTTTAGCTCTTAACGTTTTATAGCTAAAATGAAAGAGGAAGAGTTGATGGCAAATGTCCTGCTCTCAGTGACTGAGCGGTGAAAGATCACAGAGCAGCTTCTACTTACCACGATTTACTGCCAAATGTGACAGTAAAGCGTCATATTTGGCATATAAACCGTCAGAGAGCCGGGTTTTCTTCTCGATACCAATCGGGGACCATTACGCCTGTGAAGTTAAAAAACAAAAATGTCGCCACTTACTTTAATGAAAAGAGCAAGCTGTCCACACCTGCTCTCTGCTTGACGAGGTACTCCTCCTCGGTTTGTGCCAGATCAGCAGCCACGTTTCTACTCACTTTGTAGAAAGATGACAGCCAACCGGTCTCCTGTCTGTTGTTTGCAGCTCATGAACAGGTGCCATTTTTACAAGATAATAATTAGTTGAAGTGAGTCCCCTGCTGGTGGATTGCGTCCAGAACTGCAGAGCATCACATGGCAGAGGTCACATAGTTAGTGAATCATATAATAAGAATAACTATTAGGTTTCTTAATTTGAAACTCATATACGACAGTAAATCCAGACTGATATTTATTAAGAATTTATTCATGTTAATTTGAAATGATTCTTTAGATTAATGAAGCTAAGTTTCTCAGTTAATTTTAGTTTTATGTAAAACCATCTGAACAAATAGACTCAAATAAATAAATAAATAAATAAATAAATAAATAAATAAATAAATAAATAAAAATGGACACTTCTCATTACAGAGCCATTACAGATTGTGCATCCAAGCCTATTAGGGTAAAGTTGAGTGTAAGGAAGAAGTGTAAGGGTGGAAATTTCCACATGGAATCCGGCAGAGGCAGTCCTAGTCTGTCTGAAGAATTGTCTCTCCAGGAGATCAAAAGTTACACAACATAGTTATGGACTTAGATTTTGTTTAAGAAACAGGGACTCAGATATTTCAGATTGCATATCACCAGACATGTGAATCTAAACAAAAGAAGTGAAATATTTCCCAGTGTGACAAAGTGCTCAGTGCCTTTATTGTAGTTGTCTAGAATGCAGATTTCTTTTCATTTTAATGTCCTGCTAAAACCAACATAACCAAACATTTAGAAATCAGTTGAACCGTATCAACAGTCTGGAGGCTTTCTATAGATCTCCCATTGTGTTTCGTTGGGTTTTGGTGGCTTTTCTGTGATTTTCTGCAGCCACTTAAAAAATACTGAAGTTTTAAAGCTATTTTTAATGGAGGAGTTTGTGAGAGCAACCTCAGGTGTCGCCTTGCAATTCAATTTTTAAATTGTAAGGCAATTCAAGAATTTCTTTAACATGCATGAAAGAATCAAAGCAACACTCCAGGTATATTCCTGAACAGAGAATAACAATATTACATGGTATAAAGCTCAAAAAGTCAGTTTTACATGACAATCCCCCTTTAAAATTTGTGGTTGAAATTTTAAAATTCAACCCACCCACATCAGTGCGTCAGAATATGTTAACCAGCGGTGAATATATTACAATACAACTCATGTTCTTGTGTTGTGCATCTATCAGAGTGACATTAGTGTTTTTTTCATCAGGGATTAGGAGGAATTTATGTCACTTAATTAATGTTCAACATAGAGTGCTGTAAGTTAACACTGCAATAAGTTCAAAGTAAATAGATTATTCATGCTCAAGCAATTAAATACTCTCTCCTGTATCACCCTCTTGAAACTGTAGACCGTCTTATTCAGGAAAGGAGATGGATGTTTCTCTCGGGTTACTGTCACTTGGTGCAGTCTTGATTGCAGGTTGCTGATTGAGATGAGAGATAACAGAGAGAACAAAACAGAGCAGAACTGAGTTACAGCGCCATTTATTGGCAGCCTTGGTAATAATATTAAGCCTTAGAATAAATTAATCTTCTGTTGCAGTTGGAGAAACTCGCTGAAAGAATGATGGGGAAAAACCCCCCAAATGTATTCAGTGCTGTTAATACTTTGTTCAACATTTTTTGTTTTTTTTCCCCATCATGACAGCACTTAATATTTCATGAAAGGATCTTTTCCTGTAATATTTGTCTGGATCATTCAGAGTCCTGGGTTGCTTCCTCGGATCTTCTCTTCACCACATTTATTCTGGGCCTGGACATTGAGATGATATGATTGCTTTTGTGTCGCTTGAACTATTTTTAGGTTGATTTAGCTACACATTTTGGATAGCTATCCTGTTAAAGAACCAGTGACAAACAATTTTCTGTTTCTTGTAGATTTTGCATTTTAAATGTATCGCAAATTTCCTGTGTGGTTTTAGAAAAGCCACACAGGAAATCACGGTTCCTCCATGCTTAACAGTGTGCATGATGTGCTTTTCCATATATTCACCTTACCAGTTTGTTCAATCTTAGTCTGATTTTGCCAAATGTCGAGTCAAACTCCCAGCTGCCTTTTGAAAAATGGTTTTTACTTGGCTTTTCTCAGAATAACCTGGTTGGCAATGTAGACAGCTTTAAAGCTGGTTCTAGACTTGATGAATCTAAGATCCCCTTGTTTGGTTCAGTTCTCTAATACTGAGGTTTCAGTGGTTTTTAATGTTCTTATCCAGCTATAATTTGGACTTTTGGACTGTGCAAGGATCATTTTTAAGGATGTTTTTGTCTTCAGCGCTTGCAGAAGCAAACAGATCTAGTGCTCTCAGTTGCTAGTCAGCTGCTTCGCAACAAACGGGTAACGTTCAGCTGGATGTTTGCATGTATTCAGAATGGTCTTGCTTTTCCTGTTTAACTTGTTTCCAACGTTCATATTTGATGGACTGCTAGCATCGCACCCAACGGTCTGCTAATATTTGGCAAGGCTGCCAAAGTAATCTGAAAGGAGGTCCGTCCGGGAGTGTAGTTTGTTAAAAGGGTCGGTGCAGCCAATGAACTGAGAAAAAGGCATATTTTAAGCCAATTAAAACAGCCTGCAGCAACTTTAAAAAACACAGCAGTATGCACACAGACATCATTTAGAAAGGGGACTTGTTAAATTTATTATAGTATTTCTGCTGCTACCACTACTGTCTTAGTAAATTACATTCAGACTGAAATAATTAAAATAAACTTTTAGCACAATTTTATTGATGATATTGATAAAATTAATGATATTGATAAATGATATTGATAAAATTAATTAATTTGCCCCCAATAATCAGGATACTAACTTTGAAAATTGCTACATGAGTACTGAATAGTAATTAAAAGACCATCAACACTTTGATCAAGTTAAAAAATAATGTTACATTTATTTCATAGTTACAGAAATAGTTATTAACCAAATAGTTAGCTAGTCTCATTTTTCCAACTTGAATTTATTTTAAGGCATCATACACATCTTTACCAATAGTGTTTATTCTTTTCTTGTTCTTCTTATGCGCAACACAAAACCATATGAGGCAAGGCAATGGAAAAAAGCCATTTATTGATTTCTTATTCTAGGAAAATCCGATTCTACCTGTAGTTGCACTAGTTGAAGATGAGACAGTGTTTACTTGGGTTTTCATAAGGACAGCGAGCAACAAGTGATTGTTTTGTGGCGTTTTGGCGCCAAGACAGAAACAGAAGCACATCAACAGAGTATAAAGCTTTTTTTTTTAAATAGAAAATATTCCATCTGAACTGTTGGGCTTCTAGTATGAGGATTTTAATAACCAGGATGTTCTTTTCTTAATCACCTCACAGTAGATAAGAAGTTTAATTATTGCATACATTCATTTGATTAATGTCTCAAACAACAGTTCTTTCATGGGTGCTTTTACTAGAAATTAGCATCAAATACTGCTGTGTAAGGTTGTGAATACCGGGCCATGAAGAACGCAAACATTAGTGCTGAATAATATCAAGGCAATATAGAGCAGAAGGAGAATTTCTGCATAAAAATAATCCTGCAGCTGTCAGGAAATCAGCTTACCTTTAACACAGTTCCAACTAAACATGCTTATTTCATTTGGAATGAAATCAGTTGATAAATCACAGTCCAGTACAGACGAAGTGGGACATGATCATCTTCAAAAGATCAATCTTGACACAAACAATCAGGAATGGACACTCAACTGTAGTGAATAACATAAAACATGATTTGCAGCAAACAGTTTGGCAAGAAAGCATTGTCGTACAGTATCTTAGAAATCTCACAGTGAAAAGTTTCCTGTCTGCCCCTCAACAGATCGAGCTGCAAAGATCGCACCCGTACACACAGGACGAACACACAACTGTAGAAAAATGGTTTATAGTTGGAATACAATCATTCTTCAGGTCAGACCGTCCTTCTTCTGTTTCCTACGTCTTCTTCCGGGGCCACAAGGGCCCGGTGCTCAGCCGTGTGTTTGAGTGGAACATAAACTAATTGCAGACTGGAGGGAACAAAGAAAGCCCTGATTAGAAACAGAAAGGTCAGAGCCAAGGTTGCTGTCGTTGCCGTTTTCCTTCTGCGTATCTGTGCGTGTGTGCTCTCCTTTGTTAAAAACAGTTCAGAGAAGTTACTGTGGCCTTCGCTCTCTGAAAAAGAGGAATATTATAGCTTATATAGTTTGTTGTAGTGTTGAACGGAATCATCAGACATTTATTTGTTCTTTGGTTATTCTTCTCCTTCATGTTGTCCTTGCATAATTTTCTTCTAAGAAAGATTGCTTAGTTTCTCACAAAAATAAATAATGACTCCAGATGGTATACTTTTACTATTGCTCATAATCACAAGCATCGCTGCTTCCTTCCTAAGGCCACTGGGATTCATTATTTATCGGGCAGCTCGCGACAAGCCTTCAATCTGAGAATGTGACAAGAAACGGACTCATCTCTTCAACAACCGCATCTTGTCCCCGGCGCCCATTGCCGAGCCGAACGCTCAGTCTCTCTGCAGTCCCTGCCGTTTCAGCGCAGTGGGGGTCACCGTGTGGTCGGGCTGCCTCTGTCGTTAACTACCCGGCGGGCCACTGGTGAGGAAGTAGGTGGTCATCTCCCCCTTCCCTTTCACCTTGACAAGACCTCGACAGTCCAGCTGGTATCCGTTGTTGGCCAGCACATGGTACAAGTCGGTGGTCACCTTGGAGAAGACATGGGTATGAGCAA
This sequence comes from Alfaro cultratus, assembly GCA_903066825.1. NCBI lineage: Eukaryota > Metazoa > Chordata > Actinopteri > Cyprinodontiformes > Poeciliidae > Alfaro > Alfaro cultratus. Next base: position 33,816 of record CAEFZX010031081.1, on the reverse strand, counting down.
GTGAGATGTTTAATCAGTCTGGTGGGGAAAAAAAAAACAATCTGTGTATTTTCACAGAAGTATCAACCACTTGAACATTTCATATTTTGTCATGTTACGACTATAAAACTTGAATGAATATTTTAAACAAGACTTTATATTCTTTTTGCCCCTGCATCTCTGCAGATCCTCTTGAGTTTCTTGACTGGTTCTCTGATTATCACTCTTCCAGGACAACCTGCCAAATGTGCCCATGTCCAGACCTCGAGACCAATTATCCTGCAACTTTTAGACGCTTTACTTATCCAAAAATCCTGAATCAAATGAATGAAGGCCTCTGCAGAGCTGAATATGGTTCTGATGAGGAAATTCAGCGATTTGATTAAGGTGTGTTGGAGAAGGGATAATCTTGTTAGATTTGAACACTTTTGCCTATTATTTCATACCCTAACTTTGCTTTAAGCATCTCCACAACTTTATCTCTGACCTACTGTGTTCCTTGGTTTCCATGAGGCTCCTTTTTCTTTCATTTTCTCACAATCGCTGAGGCCTTCACAGAACGGCTCAGATTAAATCGCATGCAGTTGGTCTCAATTTACTAATTAGGTAACCTTTGAAAGCAGTTAGTTGAAATTGATTTTATGCACAGTAACCCTTTTCAGATTTTTAATTTGAAAACATTTTGAAACCCATGAGTCATTTCTCTTTCCTTACACATCGTTTTGTGTTGGCCTTTCGTTTAAAACACAAGTAAAAAGCACCTGAAATGCTACACGGTGTGGAAAGTACGTACTTTTCATTGCACTGTAAATAATATTATGCACTGATATTTCAAAATGCATTATATTTGTTCAATTATGAATCATTATGCTCAATTACAATTACAGTGACACTTTTTATTCAATAAAATGAAATAATTGGATTTCCAGTGTTTTTGAGCTATTTTAAATCACCTAGTAGATGAAGTTTATGGAAATGACCAGGAAATAGCAATAAATATATATATTTTATTTTTATTTTACAAACTGAAAATGTTCATGTTGCTTTTTTTTAGATGCCTTTTGCTTATTTGGTAGTGAAATTAAAATGGTTAAACATTTGGAGCTGCAGTAACACAAACTGTCCTACAGGGCGCAGCAGTGCTCTTGCTTAACTTCCCTATCCCCTTTAGCTTTGCATGTACATAAAACATTTGGAGACATGCTTTAACATCTGCTAAATGTTTATGATTATGACGTTGACCCATGGCAGCAGCTTTGTCTCCAGGGGAAATTTAAATTTAGCTTTCTGCCTGATCCCAAAGGGACATTCAACGAGGAGCATATCTGCAGGAACACAGCATGTCTGGCAGTAACTGAGATTCTTGCAAGATGACACCTCTGCAAATGCATAACATTTTTTAGTGATTATTGTGATTTGCTTCGAGTTGTTTACACTGAGCATAAACTCTATAAACTCTACGGGCAAGTCTGAGTTTGTGGGGGAAAAAACAACAACAAAAAAACGAATTAGACGTCCTTTTCATAATGATTTACATATGAATGGACACTAGTGACCCACATTTGTGTAGGAGCAAACACTGAGCAGAGCCTACATGACTAATTTTCTAAGAATCTGCCAGAGGTGTGGACCTGAATCGCATAACACAAATTTAATGACTTTAGACACAGATTTATGAAGTCAGGAAAATACTTGAAACTTAAATCTGGATTTAAAACAACAGAGACAAAAGAAGAAAAAAATAGTCTTTTGGCTAATTCTAACATAAATGTTAATTAAAGTGCATTGTCGCTCCCAAATAACTTAAATTTCAACTTTAAACAAATTGCTTCTGACTTCACTTTAGCTTATTAATATTTACTGTATGATTCTAGATCTTTTTTTTATCGATTTTGTTGCTTTTCAGGCAAATAAACCCTTTAAGAGACCTTTTGGGAAAGCATTTTTTGTTACATTAAGTTAAGTCTGGTTTACAATTTAAGATTTAGGACTTTTGATTTAAGCTGAATCCTTATTCTCACCTTCCTAGGAAACAAGATTCAGCTCCACCACCGGATTATAAGTTTGCTAACTCGTCCACAATTCATTCACAATCCATTCAAGACATTTTTGAATGATTGCTGTTTTGAAGTTCCTGACTAAACTCTACTCCCAAAAACTGCATGATGACGATGTCCACTGTGACACAACCACATTTGCAAGACAGTTTTTTGAAAATATTCGCACATTTTCATTGGAGCCATTTAACATCCTTTCTGCTTGCAGCCTCTTTGTGCTTTGTGCCCTCCTGCATCAGCTGTGCTCACACACAGCTTTCAATGCAAGACACTGAAACACAGTTCAGTTCTTGAACTAGAATAACTGCTTTTTTCATTTCAAGTTTTGTACACACACAATGAAATAGAACTGCACAGGAATATTAATAGCTAAACTATCAATGAGCCATATCAAAACAGAGAATAAACATGCTAAGATTAGCCAGTACTGCAGGAAACTGCTCAGCAGGAACAAGACGCAAAGAATAACATTTTTTTGTTGTTGCTGTGGTTGTTGGACCAATTCACACAGAATGTAACCTCAAGAAATGAGAGAATATGAGCAGATCCATTTTGTAATTTTTAGTTAACGTGTACTCACAACAACTCTGCACCAATTCATACAGATACAGAGATCAGTAGACAATTTGGGTAAAAGCATCTTTCTTAATGGTTCAGAATCATGTGGCAGAGTAGGAAGCTGGAATAGAACCCACAACTTTCCAACAGCAACAACGACTACACCAACACCACATGGCAACCTTTTTACTGAGTTATCCTGTGTTGGAGCAGCATGCTGACGCCGTCCCAAAGAAATGTCAGTGGGTACAAAATAGCAAAAATTGGCAAGAAAGAATTGGAGAAGAAACTCCATGGTCCTGAATCCAATACTGACACAATGTAGCATTGCCTTTTTTAACTTCACTCCGAAACTTTTACTAGTTTTTTTTTTTCTTTCTTTCTTATCTCACCAACACTTTTTTTAAATTTGTTTTGATTCTTTGCTGTTTTTACAACTAAAAAAATCAAAACTAAAATGATAAAAGCGTTGTGACATACAAATAAAAACTTTGGAGCAGTTTTTGAACACGGTCTACCTGGATGTAGTCCGGTACTCCAGTGCTGTCCATCCGGCTGGCCACATTAACTGTGTTTCCCCAGATGTCATACTGGGGTTTCCTGGCACCAATCACCCCTGCCACAACAGGCCCCATGTTCAACCCTGAGAACGAATCAGTAAGTTACACTATTAAAAAATATAACAATGCAGATTCTGATTAACGTATTTTAGGTCTTCTGTATCTGATTAAACATAAAGAGGGTTTATCAAGTAATGTTTCAGGAGCAATTTCTTCTAGTTTCCAAGCGTACCGATCTTCATCTGGAAGTTGTTGAAGGAATGCTCATTGATGTACTTCATCTGCTCTCGAAGCCTCATGGCATAATCAGCCAGAGCCAGGATGTGTGAACGGCCCTCTCTGTCGTAGGTGGTGTCGTTGAGGCCCGAGGCTGCCATGTAGGTGGAGCCGATTGTTTTGATTTTCTCCAGCTGACGGAACTGCTCCTCACTGATTATCTGGAGATGAGTGGTAAAACACAAATTAGGAGAGGGAGCGGGAGCTGTTAGTTAAAAAAACCAAAGTGTTCACCTCCGACAGGATGTAACTTATTTTTCCTGTATTATTTTATTTGCACGGCTTGGCGGTGCATATTTTACCTCGTCAAAGTCGGCGATGATTTCGTTAAGCAGTCTGAGGCACTCGACCCCCTCATTGTTTGCCTCCAGCTCCACGTAAAACTCAGAGAAGTTGCTGATAGAGGCGAACATGACAGCGACGCACTCACAAGACTGGTAGTACAGCTCGTCATTTCGCCGCTCCATCGCAAGAAAGTGTGCGGCAACGTCTTTGGGCAGGATGTTGTGCAGCAGGCGTCGGTTGTAGGCCTGTAACTCCTCCATGTCCTCCTTCTCCTCCGTGGCCTGAGGAGACACGGAGGGAGTTACACTAACAGGATACTCAAATTCTGAAGATTTATTTGTTTTGCTTTGATTGTTCATGGTATTTAAGCATATTACAGCAGGTCAGGTGGAAATTCGTGACACACAAACACACGATGCTCTTTGTGCTACATACCGGCAAAACATAATTGACTTTTGCAAACTTTAAACACTTCTGCTTTCAGTGTAAAAGTGAAACTTATTTACCTGCAACTTCCAGAGGAAGTCGAGACGTGCGGTGGACTCCACCTGCTGGCCGTGCAAATAGAGAGCCAGAACAAAGACCAGCAGGATTATGGGGGTCATGACCCTGAGGGGCACTTTGGTCACAACTCCCAGGCTGAAAAAAAAAATACAATTCTGAATTATTTTAATACCTTTGAATAAAAAACAGATGTCTACAATGCCAATCAAAACTTTGCATACACCCGTCATGTGCAGGAATGTTCTAGTAATATTCTGATGCATTATTTTTGTAACAGTTCCCTCCAAAATGGCAGTCATACATTTAGTGAGTATATGTAAATACAGCAAGAGCTCCCTGTTTTCAGAGGAAAGTAGGGACTTATGTAAACTTCTGATTTGCACTGTGGATATATTATGAATAAAGCTTCTTACCACTGTTCTGCAGTTTCATTGAAACCAGATCTAGGAAAAAGAAAGAAAGTCAGCCCTGCAAACACATGAACCCACTTAAATAAAATGGAGCAAACATAAAAACCATCTTACTGTTGCAGGGAATCATTAACAGGTGGTAATTGCCTGTGGTAAAAATGAGAACATATTCAGAAATAGGACATAACATTCAAAAATAGGACTACTTTGTTTTATACCTTTTTTTTTTTTTTAAAGTAAGTAGGTCAAATCTAAGCTAAACTGCAGTCCGGTGACACATAAGTTTAACCGGTCAAGTTGAAAGTTAGTTTGTAGTCAGCTCAGGACCCTGGCAGCAGACTTACAGAGTGTTGGCAATGACCAGCAGGTCAGCGTTGTCAAACAGGGTCACCTGAGGCCACTCCACCAGCAGGAGGAAAATGAGATAGATGAGCAGCATCAGAGCCAGCTTCCCGATGCTGCTGATTTGCAGGAACACGGAGCAGGCCAGCAGGGTCAGCAGTACGCTGTAGCTGAAATACTGCAGCACACAAGACAGCGAGAAAAAAAAAAAAAAGGAGCAGGAGAAGGATTTAAGCTGTATATTTGGACAGTTTTTACCTGAAACACCAAACATTCACCCAGAGAATGAAATAGAAACAGAACCAACCTCAGGTAAATGGCAGGGCATCACCTGACTGGAGCACAGAGTCAGGCCATCCTCTGCTGTCCTGGTGAGGTTGTGCAGAAGGCATAGAGTCACTGTTGTGTTCAGTTCCCGTCCTACACAGTCCTGCAGTTTCTCTCTGCTGCAGGTAAACTGGAAAGCAAAGATGAAATATGATCTTAAATGGAGCAGGATGAACAACCGGATGTACCACCTTTTGGCAGATAAGTCAGTAAAATAAAACAAATGATCCACCCTCAACATGTAATATAAATGTATTGAAGTAGAAAACAATATTAGGAAAATTGCTTTGAAGTTATATCTGTGTGGGCCCAAACTAATTGAACAGAAGTAGAGCTAAAGCCTCTGAAGTAATAAAACATCACAGTAAAGCATTTGCTTTCAATGGAGTTTGGAGGAGAGCTTCTGTTTCAGTGTCTGTAATTGTCCTAAGAGTTTCTCAGCATTTTATTTTTTATATATAACATCTCTATGGCAACGTGGCAATAAGGTTGCTGCCAAACAACCCTGTGATGAAAACTGAAACTGTTTGTTCCTTTAATTTTATTTAGCTACCTGACAGAGTAAATGTTTGTTGATTAATAATAAATTTGATTTTTATTTTATTGATTTTTCTTAATAATAAATCAGTCTTATGTTTCATTTTAATGCCGAAGTGATTGTTAAGTGGATGCTTAATTTCTTCATATTAATCTAGATAAATGTGGTTTCCCTTGATTCCAATATGTTGTTCATAATAAAAATAATCTTACAGTTATAAGACTACAGATGATAGTTCTTCTTTTGTTATTTAGTAAAGTTGGTTATATAATAAACTTTTTTTTTTTTTTTATCTTATTTTCCTAATCTTTAACAACAAAAGGAAAGGCCAGACTCATGCTTACTGGATTTAAAGATTTATTTCTGCTCATTATTCCAATTCTGTTCTAGAAATTTGACAATTATATTTGGAATAATTTACATGAGTATAAAAAGTAAACCCACTAGAGAGAAATGATTTTATAAATGGAGAAAAGCACAAAAAACTCCATAGCGATGATAAATGTGGAATAGAGATATTAAATTAAAATGAGAAAAGTCTCAATTATCCCTTGTGATCCAGGTGGGGGTTAAATGGGGATTTGCGTTAAATGTAGAAGGACTTTGTGGTTTTGGGTTAACAATAGGAGTGTCTCCTTTGTGAGCATGAAAAGACAACAGACATGATCTAACAAGCTGGAAATAAAACAGAGTAATAGGTCTGTCTAGTGTGGACGCCAGTCAAAACCGCCCTAAATACATCTGGGCAGAGTATAAAGTTGATAAGAAAATATTTATCTAAGCTCACCCTCTTATGTGTCTGTAAACTATAATAAATGTGACTATAAATGCAAGAGTAAAAATAGTTTAGGGAAGCTTTATTATTGACAATAAGCTGTAACTGATTATTTCTGACACTATAATACAGTGCTAGTGCTTCTTCAGTTCTGTTCTTTTGGTATTTCATGTATTGGTGAAGATTCTGATTCTAGTAGGTGTTGTTGTTTTCTGTATTTTCCCCCCCAGTTTCTGTTTTATTTTAAAATCTGTTTTTCTTTACATGTTTTTCTTTTACTTCTTGATTTCTTCTTACTCCTGTTTCTTACTGTTTGTCTTCTTTTGGTTTGATATTTCGAGTCATTCTCGTGTTGGATTCTTGCAGCCAATTGACAACCAACAGCCTGCTTCATGTTCACTTATCATGTTACTACCATTCAGTAAATATTTTAATTCTGCTCTGAGTCAGATCCTTCTGTCCTTTGAGCATCTCCAACATTTTGTTTCTTCTACCTGACTTCCTGCATTTTGGTCCTTCACAATAATCGATTTTGACGTCACCAGATGGAGTCTTCAAAATCCTCTGAAAATATGCCGACATTACAATGGCATCAGAAATGTCAGAAAATTTCAGCTTTCGGGTACATTTTAGAACAAAGTCAGCTTGATCACTTTGTGATCACACTCTAATGAGAGGCAATGGAAATATTACTGGAGGTTATTTTATTTTTACTAGCTAACATTTTAGGTAAAACTTGAGGGGGAAAAATTAACAAATGATAGTGTACTTGATGCAAATGAAAATATATTCAATAGGCTCTGCCATAACATTGTTTGGGAGATCTTCAGGAATTTTTTCATACAATATATCTGCAAGTTACAGAAATGCTTACATTAACTATTTTAAACACACGGCAGTTTTGTCATATTTTATCTGTGTGCTAATTTGATAATTTATGAAATAACATGCCAGTACAGTAATAGTACAGTGTTAAGGTACTAGCATAGTACTAATAAAAATACAGCTTATTTCCTTTTGTGGTTATTTTGAACTTCAATTTCAATACTACTGGAGAATCTCTTCCTTCAATTCTTCATTTAGGTCTCAAATAATTTTATTTAGATACAGTTGAGATGGGAATCAGCACTCAGTTACACTCTCTACATTTTCACCCATCTACCTGCAAGTTTGTTGTCCCATTGTGTCTGCTAAGAATTACAGATGACGATTATGAAATTACATCCCAGTGAGAGGCAAAGCAACAATGACCTCAACTCATTTATGCGCATTAGTGAATATTAAAGCTGTAATTTAATAGGTTTAGAGAATGATGGTGTCACAAAAATATTCAAAATTATTTTGGGGGGCTGAACATTGTTTCTAGTCTTAGTTTCAGGAGTGCTGCGAGTTTAAAGAACCATAATGACAAGGAATATTTTCCAGAGGAAGTCCTTGAAAACCCCCCAGCCCAATTTAAAGATCCTGGTTACAGTGGCATATTATGATTAGAAACAGATGCCTGTAATTACAGGACCCCTTAGGCAAATTGATCTAGTTTGTAGTCTGAATAGTTCTGAATTTCTTCTACTGTCTCGGAAATCGGATTAGAAACATATATAAGGAAATGTCTGACAGCTTAAAGGAAGATCAGACAAATACAAAAGCCACAAAGTCCCTCGTTTACAGAGCGGGATATGTTGGAATAACATGTTTATGCAAAACAACAGTTTCATTAATCAAAAGCAACTCAACACAAATCCCTGATGCCTACCATATTAGCGAAAGAAGAGATGAAGAGAAGAAGGATGGTGAAGACGCCCACCAGCGTGCTGTTTGCCCGAGACTGGATTATTTTCTTGGTGAGTGTCTGGAAGGCAGCTGGGAAGCGCTTCGATATAAAGCGAGGAGAAGATCAGATAAGCGAAAGTTAATATTATGAGTGATGCCAGCTGAAGACATATAATAAGAACTCTTATCTGGAGCTATCTGGCAGAAGGAGTGGTGAAGGGCTTTGTTTCCTACTTTGAGGCAGGAATAGATGGCACAGATGAAAAGGATGTTGGCGAGGATGATGAAGATGCTAATGTAAAGACCGAGCATAAGTGTTGTTCTGTGGAAGATAAAAAAGCAAGCTCATTAGGACGTACAGCTCTCATTAACCCCTCGTAAGCTAATCAAGAACATATTTCCTGGCCTTAATTTGGTGTAACTTGGAAATGCAGTTTGTCAAAGAGAGAACTTACTTTGGGAAAATTATCATCTGAATAAAACAGATGCAGAAGAAGACAAGCAGAGTGCATCCCACGTAACCGCCCAGACGATCATCCACCTTTTTGGAGTACTGTGGATGAAAACAAAGAAAGAAACAGATAAACACTTGCTACGGTACTTTCCAACCCAATTCTTTTAGAAATAATGAAAACGTTTTATAGCAGAAAACTAATGAAACAGCAACCTTTTTCTCTAGGTCGGGTGCCTGGAATGTGAGCAGAAACTTCTTGACGTGATCTTTCCTCAGCTGGTCGATGCTGCGTGCATCGATGGCTCGTGCAAGAAAATCATCCACCTCATCCTCAGAGTTCTGGTTTTCCTGACTGCAGCGGCTATAAAACAAAAAATGTGGCATGAACCAATCTATTAGCTTAAATACACGATTTAGATTTCAGGTCACTTTGGCTAATCAACTAAACGTTAATATTTAGGAAACATTAACAACTATTTAAGCCAGTTTTCTGAATGATTCAATCTTTCAAGATTGAATCATTCAAGAGAATGATTGAATCATTCTCTTTATGTGTCCTGGCTTGAGCTGCTTTGAATTGTTTGCCTGATAAACAACATATCATCATGGAAAGTTATTATTACTATACTTGCAGGAAGAAACCTTGAGATTGGCTACATTTCTGTCTGATTTGGTGTGAGAGGAAGTTTAAGTCCTGGTGGCGCGCGATCTTCAGAACGTTACTCTCAAAGAGCTTCTGTCCAACAATGGGGCCGAGTTGAGGTTGTGATAAATGTTTACATGCTAAGGTCATTTGTCTAATTTGAGTGAAGCTCTGCTGGACTTCCAACTTTTCACGTTCTGGACTTTATCATCTCAGTTGTGTGTTTAAGCCTCCGTTAACTGTTTTTGGGGATTCGTTCTATACATTAGGTGCCCAGGTTGAAACGGAAATGAAGAAACTACAGACATCTAAACCTTGAGCAAAAGAGACAGCCTGTAAGTCAGGGAAAAGATTATAAAAGAGACGTTTATCTGCAGCTATACAGCCGATCTCATGTGCTGAAAATGTCAGAACATGTTCGGCCCAAACCATCATTTTGTATTTGCTCTGAACGGAGGCTGATTTGAACGCTGACAGTGTGGTGGTCTGCAGCTTTCTGCCGTCTCCCATCCTAATCTCCACTCTTTGTAATGGAAAAGGTTTTAAAGCTCTTTTAAATTTACTCTTTTACTTTGGGTGGAAAGAACTAGAACAATGTTCTTTCTGGTAAGTAGTTTAATGCTTCACAAGAAATGATGTGGAGTATATTTTTTCCTGACCTTCTGATAGTTATTTGAATATTTTTAGGTTTCTGATCAGTTTAATTCTTATAAAAAGGTTTCCGGCTATTTTGTTGTACATGGCAATTTATCTCTGTGTTTTTACAACTTTGCATTCTTAATGCTTCTTCAAAAACGCTAAGAAATGTAAGAAACCAGCTCTTCTAGTTGACCTATAAGGCAGATTTGATTTAAATAACCAGTGAAACTGTCGGCTTATGAACAACAAAGTCCTTTAGAGGGGCTGATAGTCGCAACAAATGCATCAGTAGTTCAGAGTTTAGTCTGTGTTTGCATCTGAGAAAATGTGTTTGTGAGAGGATCGACCTGTGTTATGACAGGCAGGAAAAACCAGATCCAGTATGGTATTAGTGCTGCGCTGGATCTGACTAAATAAAACTAACAGTAGACACCAGAGTGAAAGATCTACACTGACAGTCTGCCAGAAAACCTCTTATAATAAAAGCTGCCCTACCAACAAAAACCGGGAGTAAAATACTCACTTTTCTTTGCTGGACGCTGCGTCAATGCCCTGAGAAAAAATAAAAATACAGAGCATAAATAAGAAAGAAAGAAAAATAAAAAAGCCTCAGAATAGAGAAGGAGCAACAGTAAAAGTGAAATACAGACAGTCTCAGACATCTGCACAGTTAATCCCTGTGAGTGAGTTTGATGTTTTAATTAATGCTCAGAGGCTTCAAATTACACCCTCTTTGCCCCAAGGGCTCAAACCCTCTGAGATAGAAAGGACAGAGGAGGAGGACAGAGAAAGAATGCAGGAATAAAAAGGAAATGAGACTTCAAGATTAAGGAGAGGGTGAGGGAGAAATGGTGAAGAACCAGGAAGCTCCCCTGGAGATCTATTGTGATTTCTGTTTTCTTTTCTGAAATTCCCAGTGGCTCTTTTATGTTGGCACATAAAACCTTCTAATTTTTCTCACTTTTTTTAAATCCTAAATTATATTTACACATCTTTGTCCAAATATTATGGTTTTAAGTCTGAAACTAATATAGGAGTGTGAACATATTAGCTTTGACCAAGTTAAAATAATCAGTGAACATTAGAGGGACATATTGTTAGAGGCTGTAATTTGTTCCATCAACTTAAATAATAAAAAAAAAAAACAAAGAAAACATTTAATGCTCCTGAAATGTGGAATCTTTTTTTCCCAGTATTTGATTATTACACTGCATCTTTATGAAATAAAATGAATATATTTTCAATTATAACAGAACCTTTCAAGTAATAATTTAGTGATTCGCTGTTATTTAATGGATTGGCACTTTTTGACTCCCATAGAAAAGGACATTTTTGTCCAAATATGGTCACTCCAGGTGAGGCAGAACTTCTTTACTTCAGTGTGGCTGAATCAGATTACTGTTTAGTGTTTATGGCATTCAACAAGGGTGAAACTAGTCAGACATTTAACCAACATAGCATTTTACATAACAGTTTGCAGTGAAATAGCAAACAGCAAACTTGCTTGTCTCTTTCAGTCAACAATGTTTCTACCTTGGAGCAACATTCACCGGCTCTGTCAACTTGCAGGGTGGGCTGACACTGTTCCTAATAAACACCAGGCTCAGCTCTATAATCTTTCTTCTTTGGTAGATGCCATCACTGCATTAATCATCTTATAACATAAGCAATACTACTCAAACACAGCTCCATTTCTTCACAAATCGGCCCACAATAAGCGTAAGACTTTGCTTGCTAATCTATCTCTAAAAAAATGATCTAGCATGACAACGTTTTGGAGGGAATCTCACCATCTTCTTGTAGACTTTAGACTCCTTACTTCTGGAGAAAACTCTATCAGACACCCAATGGGGCATCAGGCCCTCTGCAGAATTTGCACGCGTTCGTTGAATTTTGGCCATCATGGCTTTCTCGTCTTTCTGAAAGGAAAAATAAATAAATGCCCTTAAAGCCATGTGACCAGAAGCATTCGGCTGTTTGTGTGAAATATGTGGCAGTGGTGTGGTATTTTAAGAGGAGCCACGCAGATAAGAGAACTTACTCTTTTCTGGCTGCAGCCAAGCACCAAAAAGGTTTCAATGTTGTTTTCCTTCAGGTAAGCATTCCTCTCCCCTCCATATCCTGGTTCTACCTCATAATCCCCATTCAGGTACTGCAAGGTGGCTTTGGTAATGTGGATACGTCTGAGAACACGAGCAATTCAGAATCAGAAGCTGCACGGAGAAAGTGTCGTCTGTCAGTCAAGCAGCCGGTGGAGCTGGAGGTTCTCACCCTGCCTTGCCCCCGGCCTCCATTTGGTTGGCGAGCGTCACGTCATTGGACCAGACGTCAAACTGCCACTTGCGCAGGCCCAGCACCCCACAGTGAACGCGCCCGCTGTGAATGCCCACCCGCATGTTCACATTAACACCTGTCACTTCTCTTACCAGCCTGCAGATGAAAATACACACACTGCTGTTAAAATAAAGACTTTGACTAACATTTCATGACGGTTTCTATGTGTTTCAGTGCTTTAGTGTCCAATGTTCACTCACGAGATGGCTTCAATCATGTCTACTCCCATCTCCACACAGCAGTGGGCATGATCAGCCCGGGGCTCGGGCAAACCCGATACACAGTAGTAACAGTCTCCGAGGATTTTGATGCGCAGGCAGTGGTTCTCCTGTTCAACAAAGGAGCAAAATACAGATTTCACCTACAATGTTGGTTTTTTGTGAGACCTAATGTTCAGCTAGCAGTTCTGTGATTAAAAGCACTTTGGATTTGTTCAGCCTTTCCCTTTGTGTCACACTTGAATGTCTCAGATCGTCACACAAATTTTAATTTCAAAGATAATCTGGAGACAAAAAACATGTTTATTAAGATAAAATGCTATCCAAACCAACATGGCCCTACAACTCAGGTTGTGCTGCTCTTTGCAGCAACAACAAGTGTTTTTGATGAGTGCCAGAGTCTTTTACATCACTGCTGCTGAAATTTTACCCATTCTTCACTGGAGAATTGTTTTGTACCATGCAGGCTGAACATCAACGGCCTGTTTATCGCATCTCGGGCCAATTTGAAGTGCAACACTCCTCTACTTTCATTTTGGGTTTTTATTGTTTCTGTTTTGAGTCAGTATGAGATCAGGTGCTCACATCATCGTCAAGCTGAAATTGATGATCAGACATTCTCCTCCTGGATTTTCTGATATGCCACATATGGCAGGATGAACACCTATTGTTTTAATAGTCTACAGAATATTTTACATACAGTCTTGTGGACCTAGACGACATTTTTTTTAAATACATTTTTCTAGCATAGGGTTTGTGCTTAGAACTCTACCATAGAGGCATTTTTGTTTACTCTTTCTATTTTTTAAATCAGTAGCACTTAACATAAAGTTTGATGTGCTGTAGATGTTGTTTTGGGTTCATTTGTGACCTCATGGATAAGAGATACATTCTTTATGTAATTTTCAAAGGCAACTCTTGGTAAGGTTCACAACTGTTTTATGTTTTCTGGTTCTGTGCATAATGTCTCTCACTGAAGTCCCAAAATTTCAAAAATTGCTTTGTAACTCTTTCCAGACTCATCTGTTGTTGAATTTCTTTATATCTGGGCTTAATGTGTCCCTTTACGGGGTCTTTTTGTCTACTTTAAGTTGTCAGAAAAGTTCTTGATCTTATATGTCTGAAAATAGTAAAGTTGGTAAAATTGTGATTAATTAGCTTTAATTAATGGCTTAACAGAGGATGATTGCATGGTTTGTAAATTTATAATTGTAAAATATGAAAACTACTTCTTGTATTTAGTTGGCTTAACTTTATCAGATATTAAAGTTTTCTGTTTTAACATTAACATTGGTGTATTACACAAAACAAATTAGATTAAATCTTTAAGGAGACAAATTGTTTCTCACATAACTGTAGATAAGTCTCTGCGTAACCTAACTAGTGGCGTTTGCAATATATTAAAGTACATAATGCTAGTTTTATCTGCGATACGGCTAAGGCTGCAGATTGCACAGTAGCGCTGGAGTCTGTGGTACAGAGTTGTGCAGTGAAAGTCGCAGCAGCAGGCGTCTCACCGAGGCCAGCTTGTCGAAACGGGCAAACAGCTCATTCAGCGTCATGACCAGTTCCTGGGCCGTGCACTGAGATGCCAGGCTGGTGAAGCCCTCAATGTCGGCAAACAGTATGCTGCAGATCATGAGATGTTTGGGTGGGAGTGGCAAGCGGGAGACAGAAAAAAAAAGAGAATTAGATTAATCAAATACAGAAGGAAGGAGGAAGCTGCTCTGAATGCCACTGGAACAAAGAAGAGAAAAAGAGTCGCAGACATTTGTTCAGCCACGGCTCTCATCGTTTAGTCAGATTTAGGTCACAACATCCATCCCTTCCCTCTGAGAACACCTCTGCCCCCGTCACCAGGTCTGCTTGACTTTGCTAGTCTAACTTTTAAAAGAAACGAAGGACAAGGATAAACAACAGGAAGACCAAAGACGCTGTTCAAGGTGACAGATGACGCTGTCTGTCCCATGAGGGAACGGGTTTTTCATCTTCTGCACAGCTTCATGTGGGCAGTAATGTCTTACCTCCATACAACAGGTTAATCTAAACTGTAATATTTTGATATATGAAGTTTTAGACTTTTAAGCTCACAACTTTTAAGCTCAGAATATCTCAGAATGCTCTGTTGTGGTTTTTATATTTATATCTTATAATTTTCTCTCACTACTGTACTATGCTTTCCAAAGTATTTATACCCTTTGATTTTTTTTTAACTTTTTGTCATGTTACATCAACAAGCTTTAATGTATCTTACAGAGATTTTATGTGAAAGAACAAAATATAATAGTGCACAACTGTAAGTAGGAAGGACAACAGGTTTATGGATTTATTTTACAAATACAAATATAAAGACTGTGGTTATGCTTACATGTGTGAAATTCCTTGATCGGATGGAAATGTATTTGGGTTAAATGATCAGAACGTATGGTTTATATGGAGTGGTATGCGCAGAGTTGTAACATTTCCCTAAACAGAAGAAGAAGAAGAAGAAGAAGTGGTACTTCTGTCTGTAATGCACATATAAAACAGAGTTGTGTCTTTGTTTTGTATCTTCTAAGGGACCAGAATGGATCTGCACCAGGTTCTGTTACTTAACTCTCCGTTTAAGCTGCAGGCTGTTGGTTTTCCTGCATTAGAAGACCAGAGATCAACAAACCATTTCTTCTTCTCCGACTTATCGCACACATTCACAGTCAGGTCAGTCTGCCACATTCAGAACAAGTGTTTACATGTACGCCATTTGGATTATCAATCTCCATGTTATACCACTTCTCTCATTCAGATTACAAATTCAGTCCAATCGAGCTGAGTCTGATCAGAATAGGAATTAAATTATGCATTTTTATTCTGATTGGCCACTTATTCTGATTACTTATGTCATCAGAAAAATTATGAAGATTTTTATTTAGTCCATTCTAAATCAACATCAAGGAGAACCAGATTTAATTGTTTTTGGGGCAAGTCTCTGCCAGCTTTGCACATCTAGATACATTTTGGAAATTTTGTCATTTTCTTGTTTACAGAAATTTCTTGTACTCACAATGGAGTGAGTTTGAGAGTAGTAATTTTCAACTATCACCAAAGATATTATGCTTTACTTTAAAGTAAAGATATTACGCTTTACTTTGTACGTAGGCACTTTTGTCTTTTACTCTGAACATCACTTTCACTGTCTCGTCTGAAAACACGCTTTCCCAAAGCATGACGCTGCAGCCAGCACTATGTTTCAGGATGGTGTCAAGTATTCAGGGTGATGTAAAGTGAGGACAACTTCCTCCCTGACCTGTGTGCTGTGTTCCTGTCTTTATGCAGCTGCTTGTTCGCCAATGTTTTCCAAACAAATAAATAAGGTTTTCACATTGATAAATTTATACTGTGATCAAATATATGCTTTTTATTTGCTAAATTAAAACAGAAAAACAGGTGTCATTCTTCCATTTGCTAGTATTTTTTGCTAGTCTGTAATATATGACCACAGTAAAATATACTGAGGTTTGTGGTTGTAATGTGAACAAAAAAAAAAAAAATCCAAGAGCCATTAATACTTTTACAAGTCTTAGTAACTCCCAGACAATAAACACATTTACTGCTGGCCAGCCAGAGGCCAAACCACATTATAATAAAATCATTTTAAGAGTTTTTTTTTCTAATTTGGTGCCGATAAACTTCAGCCTTGGGATTTTTTAGGAACTGAAATGACTTGACTCAAGGAACTATGAGTCAGAGAACTAACCTACAAAGGGAACAAAACCTAAGAGAACAACCCTGTGAGTCAAAACTGGGAATTATTTCACCTTCAACACTGAACCACTGCTGGTTCTTCAGTATTTGCAGAGGCGATATTAGATTTTTAGGCTCTGCAGTGATAAAACAAAGAAAGAGATAAACTCTGAACTGAATTAAACTGGTTATTTTACACACAATTAGTTCAATTTGAGAATTCTGTAAAACATTAAAAATCGAAGAAAACAATGATGAGTTTTTGTGATTCTGTGCTGAATCCTTCACAAAAAGACCTGAAAATAACTCGACAAAAACTAAAAGTTTTAATCTGGGTTACATCGAGGTAATTGATTGTTCCTGGAACATTTACACCTTAGTAGGGCAGCGGTGAAGAAAAGCATTACGCCACTAAGCGCCGTAAATCAACCTTCCTTATCTGGGTCATCTGCCACAGAAGATCTCTGCAGAAACTGTTTATTTTTTGTTCCTCTATTAGTAGTGAGTTCTTCCATTTAAGGATGTGGAAACCATGTGCTAATGGTTATAAGAAAGAGGCACAGGAAACGTAGGGTCTACCTCTCATAATTTACTACTGAAAACATGGTTAGGTTAATATCTGTGTCATCAAACCACGATATGCGTAACAGTCACTCTCAGGGGAAAGACATCTCATTCAGGTACAATGTCATCTTAAGTGCTTGTGTCCATTATTGGGCTTACCTCACATTATCGTGTTTCTGGATGTAGATCTTGTGAAACATCATGTCTTCCTTCTTGGCGTTGATATCAGCCTTCATCTCCATTGCAACATGTCTTGGCAAAACAGATAGCAGCAACCGTTCCTAAACAAGGGAGAGAGAGGCAGAGGGAGGAATTTAAAAAAAAGACAGAAAGAAAGAGAGAGAGAAACACACACACACACACACACAGAGACAGAGAGAAGACTTTTTAAAGATTATTTTCCACTAAAAATACTGAATGAGTCACTGTGGTTTACTGGCATATGCGTGGGAACGTGTTAGTCAACTAGAAAGGAGTGGAAATTTGTGTTTTTGACCTCACACCAAAAAAAAAGAGAAAAACAAATCAGTCCGTGACATGGAGACTCCCATTTGTTGCTTATTTGCATGTGGGTGCCGGGTTTTCCTGGAGGACGATGGCACGGCTGCTCCCTGTCTGACTCCGGTAGGAAACACAGGTGTGTGCGTACCTGCTGATGGTTCTCCCTCTGCAGGTGCTGCCTGGCCTGAATATATCCTCTCGTCTCCTGGAAGGTCTGTCTCTGGGAGACCTCAGCGGGATAGTGGGTACAGATCCCGATGATGTTAGAGCACAGGAAGATCAGCACGTTGGCACATATCTAAAAACAGAACCAGACGGGGAAGGTGAAAGGGAGACAGGAAGTCAGGTACACGTCGGTTTTAGTGGAGCAGTAAACTCAACTTGACGTAGGTGAGGTCGCAGAGGGAAACTGATAACATTCTGTGTCATAGGAGGGACCAGAAGGTGAGGAGCCATTAGATGTGATCTGGTTGTAAAGGATGGGCAAATCCTCATAAATGTAAGAGGACATCATCTCACTGTGTTCTGAATCACAGACCAAGCTACAAACACTTAATGACTTAAACTGTATTTGAGAATAACTTTAATCTCAGGTTGATAGTTAACAACATTGACTGTTTAGTCAGACGTTTTTTGCCACCTTTCAAATCTATCTTTATAAATATTACTCAGGTTTTCTGTAGGTCTACCTACATTTTTCTTCTTTGCATTTTGTCTGTGTAATGTTTCTGACAACAATCCTTGCATATTGTGGAGTGATTGGTTGAAGAATCAAGGTGTAGAAAATGAAAAGGAGAGATAGAATTAGGGCTGAGAATATTATTATTTTCTTCTGTTTTCCAATAAAGTTCAAAGATGAATTAATCAGGCCATGTCTGCACATTTTTTTTTCCATTTTGTATTAATTTGCATCTTTCTTTTGTTTCAACTGATGCTTACATTTTTATTCTTTTGATTTATTTCATGTTTCATTGTCTTTTTTGTGTTATTTTGATGTTTTGATGTAATTGCACTTCTCCAGTTTCTTAGTATCGTAATCAGCTTGTGATACTCTTCAGAAAGCAGAATGGAAAAAAAAAATCATAATAATCCACGCAATTAGCTACTCTGATATTTAGCAGGTGTTTAATATTTTTTTAAGTCTAGTAAAATCCAAATTATAAGTATCATGCATAACTTTGTCACGGCTTTTGTAATCACGGTTTTAAGTTAGTTGCAGAAGAATTAATTGTAATCTTCTGAAAAGCAATGAACTCATACTACACATTCTTCTTCTTCTTTTAAATTGTTGTGTTTATACTACAACAGTATGAGTTTACTGAGTTACCTCCACATAAAGTTTCGGCCTAGTCCATGAACAGCTTCGTTTCAAAAAGTCAGCTCTTCTTCATGTCTGAAGAAGTTCTGAAACAGGAACGAAGAGATGAATCATCTTTCATTTAAAGTATAAAGGAAAAGGCACTTTGGTTTTCACCTAGTTGATACCAAAATACCAGTTTATCTCTCTCAAGCTAATTGCTAATTGTTAAGCTACAACTGAAGAAATGAAAATAAATTATATCTTTATGCCAGAGTTTTAGTAATCAATGGTTACACAATCCAGTTCAGCGTTGGGTCACCATTAAGTTCTCTGCTATCTGTCAAAACAACAGTGGCTCATCCGCTGAGATTAGGAGCTACATTCCTAAAAAAAAAAAAAAATGATACTTTAACATCTCAAAACATTCAAGTATTTTAGGAAAGCCTTAAAATTATCATAATATATTCTGACTACTTGGAGGTGAAATATAAAACAACTGAGGGATGATTGATTTTTGTCCAGCACAGAATATTTTGGCAAGAAATTGATAATTTGATCCAGCAATCAATGATTTAGAGGGGTTAAATAAAAAACACAACATTCATGTATGTCTCCTAATGCAGTGCTTTAGGCAGAGGCTTATGCAGCTGCCACTTATGTGCTGTGAGGTTTGAGAATCCACAATCTGTATGCCATTATCTGTGACTGGAGCAAATTAAGTTGAGCAGTATAGTACAGTTGAATTTGTGGGGTCGTTGACCTTCAAGGCATTCCTCTCTGCTGCTGCAACCTCTGTCTGTTTGTTTTTCGGACCCCGCTTGTGGTAAGCTAAGCCTGTAAGTCTTTTTTTTTTTCCTGCTCAGTAGCCTCAGACTGAACATCATGAACTGAGTCCCGAGTGTCCGGACTTCCCCTCCTTTTGAAAATGTTGGAGCATGCGCAGACACACGTCTCCTTCATGTTCAGAGACACACTCTGGCCTGGGAAAGTCATTTGACCTCTGACCAGAGCGCCTGAGTGTTTCCTCCACAGATAATATCATCAATAATGGGGAAAAAAAAAAAAAAAAAGTGCAGGCTCAGCATCCATGCAAAGGCTGATACTGAATCAGTATTCATAACAGGCTTTAATATGGAGGCAAGAAGTTGAAAAATCTCTCTTTTGGTACCAGTATGTCTGCAGGGTGCTGGTATGTGGCCAAAACAGTGCCTGTTTGTGTGCATGCTTGTAATTTGATGGCGGCAAAGAGATGTGGAGCAAAAGATAGAGGTGGGTTATCTGTTCGCACACATGCACAGCATATTTTCATGGATGTGTCAGCGCCTTTTTCAAAATCTGAATGATAATTGAATCATAAGGGGTTAAGCTGCTGCGTTTATCATTCACGCGCTGCTGAAATCAGCAGATGAAAGCAGACCCTCTGTAAAAATAAAGCGATTACTTTCTTTTTTTCTTCCTCACGCTGGCCTGAGATGAGTTTACACTGTATACACCAGAGCTGACCATTTGTTGTCACAACAAGTCAGAGATAATCCAACAACCTATGCTTGAAACAGGACACTGTGACCGCAGCACAGAGGGAGGCAAATTCCACTGGGAGCGTTAGAAAGGGCGATCAATTCTGGCCGACTTTTCAGCCTGAAAACAAACGACTGGTCCAGATAAGGGGGACATCCATAAAGACTCCATCCTGAGATAAGACAGAATCAAATTTCAGATTTTTGAAGTAAGAAAAAAAAAAAGCACTTATTCATTCTAACTATAAAAAGGAAACTCACTTGAGAGCTATTTAGAGGTGAGATGAGCTGGCTTTTAGGGCCCAGGTGTGTGAGCCAAACATCCACTCGTGTTTTTTTCCACAACAAGCTTTGCGGTTGTTCCCTTGCACGTAAGATTGAATTTGTTCCACATTGTCACACGCCTTTACTGCAAACCAATTGTCTTTTTAACTTAGTCAAAAGCTCAAGCCTGCCGATTAGCACTATATCTAAATGTTTTGTGTAGTCAAAGGCGACCTGATACTCCGGTTTCTAACATCTATTTTCACGTTAATACCGAACAGATGGCTGTGAAAAAACCCAGCAAGTTAACTTGGTTAAGCGGCCGGTCTGAGAATCACCGGCACCTGTAGCTCCCACGAATACACTTACCACTAACACACTCATTTGCAATAAGACCAGTAAGAAAATTGTCAAAGACGCCTACGGAGATTTCAAGCTAATTGATTTATTGATTGGTTTTGGTTGCTGTTTTGAAAAATTAGAAGTTCTTCTTCCTTTAAGAAAAAACTCTAAAGAAAACACCAAATTGTCACATGATTGCTTGGCATCACAATCTTACTCAATAAGTCATTTTAAGGCTTTTTACTCAGCCAATAAATATGGAGGAAGCTGTGTGTAAGTATGTATGTTCACAACAATGCTGATATAAAGCAGAGGTTTTCCAAAATGATAGCGGTAGTTGAAAACTCAATGGTCACTTTAGTAAATTAAGTCACATCTGCCCACTGGTCAGAACGAGGAGCCATTGAAAGGAAAGCGAACCATTTGTGGGAGATTTTAGACAGATTTTCTACTATCCATGCTGAAATCAGCTAACGCCATCCTAACACGATGCACTGAAGTCCCATTCGATTTTCCGCCTGTCTGTAGCCTGTATATTATTTCGAGGAAAGTAAAGCATAAGGAAAAAGCAATGAGCAATGCTTCTGTTAAAGTCAAGTTTCACGCAGAACCAAAAGCACTTATAGGGGATATATAAATCTGGAGCTAAGCATGAAGTGCACGAAAGCTCTTCAGGACTGGCAGCTCTTTGATTCTGAAGCTTGTTTTGTCTGTTCAAGCATCTGGCCTCACAAATCCACCCCAGACACGTAGCTGACACTCCGCTTCCTCAACAGAGATGTGGTGCAGAAGAAGAAGAATCTGCTTTTCTCTCTCAAAGCGATCCAACTCTCTCAATCTGAAAAAAGTAGCACCTTATAGTTGATGATTCCTGAACATGTATTATGCAGATTTTTGGCTCTCCAAAGGTTACCTTTGCTCAGCATTTACATTTGCAGAGATCTCTTGCCGGTGGTGCTGAAGGGAATCCAAACATTGGCTTATAAGGTGCGGCTCACAGTAAGGTCTTTATACAGTCTTGCAGAAGGAGAGAATGTTAAAGAACAAATGGAAGAAGGGGATGGAAAAGACCTCACCTTGGCAAACAGACAGAAAATCCACTCTGTCTTTATTAACATCCCACTGGACAAAACCCTCGAGCAGAAGTAAAGCTGGAAAGTACATGTGTGCACACTGAGTTACTCATTCATTTAGGGACAAAACGAAATGCCAAAGCTGATGCGCTGATCTATATTACATTTCATGAGAGGCCTTTGTGTTGGTTTGTTCTCATGCAGGTTGAGTGAAGGTGACTGTGGCATCTCAGTAAATCATTTCAACTTCAGAACTGAGAACCATTGAGTTCCACAAAATAATAAGTGGAAATGAAAACTAAGAACTGACGTCACGCAGTGCTTGGGAAACATCACACAGCATCAACAAACTTCACTGTGTTTATTTGAGATTTTATGTGATGCACTTCACAAAGTAGAGCAAGATTATTAGGTTGAAAGACAGGAATAAATATATATTTTTAGAAGTCTACAAATCTGAGAAGTGTGGCATAGATTTGTATTCAGCCACAGTGATTCTGTAAATCCACCTTTTGCTGTAATTACACCTGCAACTCTCTGACATAACCTTTGTTTCTCCAAACTATCCACATTTGGAGGGAATAGTTTTTTTCTCCAACCACTCTTCTTTTCAAAATAGCTCAAGCACAGTCACTGGATGAAGAGCATCAGAAAATATTAATTTTCTGGCCTTACAATTGGTTTTTGATCTGGACTTTAACTAGGCCAAATCAAACATGCAAATGTTTTGATCTAGACCATAACATTGCCCAGGCAGTTCCCAACTACTTTGTTTTGATCTACGTCACATAAAATCTCCCCCAAAACCTCTTGAGATAACTTGGTGAAACGTGCGTGAAAAGGTTTGCAGGGTATGAATAGTTTTATAAGTGTAATATATTTTCTAAAATCATCACCATAAGCAATGCAGGAGTCTTTCTAAGCTTAAAAAAGTCGATATATTTCCTGTACTCTGAGCTCCACATTAAGCTGGAGCTTAAACTCTGAAAGGCCAAAGTGCTACGTCCCACAAGTCAACACATGGACTCTGGGGACACTGACTGCTGCTGACATGAAGGCAACTTTCCAGCAAATGACCTTTGATAGGCATCTGCAACTTTTTGAATTTAAAACAGATGAGAGTCACACAGTGTGGATGAATGCCTAAAAAGATAGCGTGGTAAAAATAGGCAATGGTGAGAGACTTTGTGGCACTAGCTGCTATCACTCTGCGGCTTACAATGATATATAATTAGTGACAGAGAAAAATGTTTTTCCTTATAAAGACGAACGTCGCACTGGGGTGTGGGTGGCTGTCTTTGCCATCTTGGGTCCCCGCCGACTGGAATCGGAGTTTTGTTTTCGTCAGGACTCAGGCCAAACCAAAATTAGTCTCAGGCGACCTGTGAGATGTCAAAGTGATCTCTGCAAAAAGCTGAGGCAAATTCCACGAAGCTAATCTGGGCTGGAGACAGGCTGAACATCTGTCTCAAAAATAAACCCTGAAATAATACTGGGATGAGAAATGGCGATTGGTGAAAGCAAAATGTCAGCGATGCCTCAGGTTGTCTGCCAAAAGCAACCAAACAGAAGAAAGTAGCAGTATTATGCATTTTCTAGGAACAGTTCCATTTTATTGCACAATCAAGTGTCTATGTTGCCTTCAGTTGTCATAAAATTGCTGTATATATCAAACATACCTTTAAAGAAATCTGCCTTGAAATTGGCCTGTTTCTGTAAGAAGCTCCTGCTCTTTCCAACACAACATGTCATCACAACAATGCTTTTCTATTATGCTGTTTCTTGGGACCGTTGGACTGAGAAGTAGTAGTTGTAAGCAGTTGTAAGATGAGCAGTTCCACCAGCTTTTGGCTAATTGCTGCTGTCGCTAGTCGTTAGGAGCTGAGTGGCGGGAGGTGGCTCTGTTAGGTGGAAGCTCGGCTGGAGACTGCAGCTGCAGGGAGGAGCTTGGTGGAAAAGGTGACAGCAAACATTTCTACACCCAGAATGGCTACCAGGGGAGATTCAAGGATTGCTCAAACATGCAGAAGAACCAAAGCAACACTCCAGGAATGTTTTTGATGAGGGAATAACATAATAAAATGACACAATGCTCAAAAAAGTCGATTTTACAAAAACAATATTATTTTTGTCTCACTTATTTCTGCCTGTTCCTTCTTGTGGTTTGAATGGCTCCTGGTTTTACAGCTTTCTCCTACAAACATTTTACCGCAGCACATTAAGGTAGAAGAGTTAAGGGCACAATGTTTGATAAAGCTCAGATAGTCCAAAAATTATTTACTCTGTAGTGTTTCCTTTAAATAAAAATCATAATATCCCACTCTATTCTGCTTTTCTCCTTCTACCTTCTTCCTTTTTCAGACAGAATGCATTTGGGCGGCTCTGATTTTACTGCTTCTTCTGGGAACATTATCTGTATTTACCCTCTGAATGCTGAGAAAAAGGTAATCAAGAGTCCACAAAGCCAGAGTGGGTTTCTTGGCTACTAACAAACAACTTAACAAACAAATGTAACACAAACCGAACTGTGTTTTTCTTGTTGTATTGTTATATGAAACCTGGAGCAAGCCTGTTTCGCTAAAAAGTGAAGCAGGAAGACTGCATTACTTTGTCTCGTGAACTTTGCTAGTTCTGGCTTCTCACTGCAGAAAACTAACCAACAGGTTCTGAGCTCAAGGCCTAGCTGCAGGGACATTAATCATTTTGCATTCTTTTAGCTTCCTGTTATTATTTTTTTTGTCTGAAAAACATGTGGACCCTGAGGTTTTGAAGGGAAATTTGAGGTTTGATGTGTTGTTTCTGCTTTCAGCAACATCCATTCTGTTTTAATTTTACAGCATAAAACAATGAGAATCACCTTTAATGTCAAGCTTGTGTTCATAAACAAGCAATTTGACTACAGCTTCACACGCTTACAGTGTACTGATACTATTGGATAAACCAAACACATAAGCTAAAAAAATCCCACTGTGGTTTTCTTGACTTCTTGTTACCTTTGTCTCAGTATTCGAAGGGAAATGCTAAATAACAGCTGTTCCCAAGACATGATTTCAGTTTTAGTTTTCTGAACTAGTTTGTGGTCTCAAAGGTTTTAAATAAATTACAGTTTCAGCTACAAATATTTGCGGGCATTTCCATCCTGTGGTGTAATGTGCTTTTAATGAGATCCCAGAGAACGCGATGGAGTGACTGGAGTTTCCCCCAGCTGTATGGAGCGTAGGGTAACGCAGCCCTTACCTGCACCTGTTGCAGTGAAATGTTTTCCAGCTGACAGAAAGACGGCTATTATCCTTTTCCCTCTCTCAGAAATAAGACACATTTGGTTGTTTGAATATATTTTAGTTTGGGAAACCAAACTCAGTCCTACTAAGGTAACAGTGTTTTTAAAACTTAAGTTGGAAAATGACGAAGCAAAATATGTGCAGCCAACTCATTCATCTAACCAATATCTGCTTAGTCTAAAAGAGGACAAAAGCAAAAACATGTAATAGTCTGTGCAATAAGCTGGTCAAACTACTACTTATAAAAGGTAAAAGGAGAAAAATACATATTAACCAGTCAATTTCATTGACTGTCTTTGCCAATTTCATTGACTGGTTAATTGTCAATGAAATTGACTATTACTGCTTGAAAACTGAGCATTTCTTCCTGGTTTCTTATTAAACCTAAACACTGAAATTAAGCCATCATTCTCACACATAAAATATGTTCTGAAGAGTAATGTGACTTTTGTGGCTCTAATTAACTTAGTAGGAAAAAAAGCAGAAAAATATTACTCTTTTAGGCTGTATAGGCTGCTGAGCCCTATCCAAGAAATGCCTTCTTCTGTTCCTTTTCCAATTATCACTCATTAGATGAAGCAGATTCAGAGCACAGCACTCGCTGTGTGTCATAACGTCCTGGCTTCACAGGGGTTTGGCTCCCTCACTGTTTGTCTGGACGGACAGGAGGGGAGGGTGGGCAGGCAGAGGGCAGAACTGGACATGACACCCTCCTCCCAGCTGTGTTTTCACCAACCCTCCACTTCCTGTCTGCTGACACCCTCATAGGCACAGCTGCGACTACAACACGACAGCCAGAGGAACGCCAGGCAATCAGTCACTGTTAGTCTGACCCTCTTTTGCTGATTTGGACTGTGTTAAGGAGTCCAGACCTCAACACAGTCCAAATCAACTAACTGTTTTGAGTCTGAGCTAAACATCCAGGAATTCAAAGATCGACTGCTATAAGATCTCCTTTTAAGCACAACCTGAGGCCACCTATCCACCTAAAGACAGACCAACTTAGCATGAATATTTAGACAATGCCGTAAAACTGGAAAGCAAAGTGACCTGCAGAAGCAACAAAACTTGAACGTTTTCAACCTTTTCTTAGGTTACACACTAAATTTTAATCTTTTCCATTTGAATTTTACATCTAGGACCAACACAAATGGTGCATAAGAGTGAAACGGAAAGTAAATTGTTTCAATTTTATTTGTAAAACTTTGCTTTGATTCCTCTAAATGAAGTCCAAGTTCAATTCGGAATTGCCTTCAGAAGTCACACAATGACCACAACATGACGCTGAAGCATGGCTCTGGCACCATTATGCTGTGAAGATACCTTTTTTTCAGCAGTGTAGACAGAAGCATGCAGAGCTGAGTAAGAAGAAAAACATTTTGGACGCTGTAAAAAATTTGAGGCTGGCGACAGTTTGATCAAATGTCTCAAACTCCAGTCCCCAAGACTCACTGTCAACTTTTAAATACAACTCTTCACATGTGTTGGAAATGTTGCTGGAGTTGAATGTTCTGGTTACATTCAAGACATGTCTATGTGTTAGAATGCCTCAGTCACGGTCCAGACTTTAATCCAATTAAATCCATGTAAAGACTTGAAAACTGACGTTCATAGATCATCAGATCTTGATTCAGAATGGGATGTCTCTCAAGTTACTGTGTGTGTGAGTGCGTGTGTGCACATAGGACAGTGCACTATGTGTGGGGTGTGATGACCAAAAACTTTGCTTTAATCTGCATTACCTTCATTTGTAGTAGTCAAATAAAAGTAAATTAGGTTCATTGTGACTCTTTGGGCATCTGTTCACAGCAATAGCAAAACTTTAGCAGTTCATTCTCCTGAATTGTGCACAATATTGGCTTTTACTACAAAGTACATAGATCAATACAAGGACAATAGGCTTTAGTTTAAACAGCAGAAAAATATATATATATTTCAGTCCACAAGCTGCTTAGTCAAGGATGGTCTGATACTGAATTCATGAATGTGACACATCCGGCTTTTCGCACAAATTCAGGACCACAGTGGAAGGGAGTCATGTAACATGTTTATGAAACTGGTGTTTCATGAGAATATGAGCCCAAGTGTAGAGTTTCAACCCAAGCTTGAAAGAGCAAAGCATGAGCTGCACTGCATGTAGGCCTATATGACCTTTGATTTATGATGTTCTGCTCTCCCTACTTTGCACTCTGCTGTGCCGTGGTGTTCCCAAACAAATGCCGCTGGAAATGTGGTTCACACGGACTGAACGGTAAGAAAACAGAAAGTAGGATATTGCAATTGGCAGTGAAAGGAGACATTTTTGGGATCTATAATTGTTACACTAAACAATCCATCTAATCAGCTTTTCACATTTTAGGGGGAGGGATTATAAATTCCAACTTCCTTTGGATTTATTCTGAGTGTGTGAAAACAAAATCATGGGACCAAGGCCTTGTGCTAAAGATCATTCATTAAAAAACACTATTTTGAATCTGAGGGAGAAATCTAAACAAATTGGACAAAGGATAAAAATAAAATGTTATTTTTTTTCCTGTTTTGCAGGTAACTGCTGAGGAGACATCAGGTTTAACAGGGACAATGATATCCCTGACAATAAAAAACAGGAGCTGGCCAGACATGTGTACATATCAGGGGGAGGAAGTCGGGTTTCTATTTGTGCACAGCTAGTGAACGTGCTGCTATAGCCTCGCCTCAGAAAGCACGCTCTCATGCCAGTCTGTCATACGGTGTCAGTGTTTCCCGTGTGTAATTACAGCTGGGGTAGTGGGAATTACAAAAGACAGTCGGCTAATGTGATGGTGACCTTTGACTAAGGAGGCATTCAGCTTTCTGCCACCATAACTGGAACGGACAGTGCACTCAGCAAGAGACGAATTATCCATAATCATGCATGCCACAATTTAACAGCGTAAGGATTTTTACTGTATATTGCTGATTATTATGACAGTTCAGCCAGTTCAACCTTGATCCTTGTATTTACTTTTGTAGAGTCAAATTACTGGTAAACAGTGAACTGTTATTAGAAGCCTGCACTTCCTGGTCCTTGATTATAAGCAGTGTTGCTATTTCCCTTTGGATTTAAAAGAAATGTACAGCTTAATGGTAATCCTAATTTTTCCCACTAGCAGCAACTGAAATTATCCGTGTTGGTCTCTGTTTGTAGTTGTAATACAGTAATGAAAGAGTCTCCACCCTGAGGGTGGGTAGGTTTATTATTTGAGCCACAGTCTTGTTTGGACCAAAAGAATTGTGGGAAACATTCTCACCATTTCAGTCACATGAACCACACCAACCTCCGTAACTTTCTCTTTGTACAATTCTTTTGTAGGTACCATGCTTGTAAAAATTATTTGCCATTTCACAGATTTTCTCTGTTTTTACTGTTTTTATCATCACACTGTTATAATTATAGAAAATAAAATTGTAATTTCTGCTAAACGCAAAATGCGGACAGAATCACGGAATTTAATAAACAAAATGGAAACCACAACAAAATGGGGAATTTCACAGAATTAGCTGTCATCAGCGAGAAGGGAAGGATATACTTTCTTTGGTGTTTTAGCCGCTACTTCTCCCTCATCCGCTGTTATCTGGTTAGGCAAGGCTCAGCTCTCCCCTCCACACAAACAAAATAATTCGGTCAGAAACACTGATGTCTTCTCAAAAAAATATATATATATATATATAATAACTCAATGCTTAGCGTAAACTCTAGGGCCAGTGAATTTTATGAAACAGAAGAAAACTCAACTGAGAAAACTCAACAGCTGCAGTTGCAGGAACATGAGAGCTAAACTCTGACAGTAATCACTTCGCTGGAGATGTCTGTGACAGATGGAAGAAATAAAAATGAATGTAGGCTCTGGTCACTATTGACATTTTAGAGAACTTCATGCTGCCCTCTTTTGACAAGCTTTATGGATGTGCTGATGTCATTTTCCAACAGGAACTGGCACCTACCCACAATGCCAAACGGTACTTTAATGACCACGGTACCACAACCACCAAGGCACTCACATGACCGAAACCCCAACAAGAATCTGAGGAGGATCGTGAAGAGGAAAAGAAGAGGCAGAAAAATCAACACTGAAGAGGAACTGCAGGTCCCTCGCCCATATTTCTGCATTAAACTATCTATTTTATTGTTTTTATTTACAATTTAAATTACATAAAAACTGATAATTTACAAGTGCAATTTCTGAGTTGTATCTTTAAATGTGGCATGAAATGAAAAGCCCAATTTGGTACACATTCTATTTATTAGCATTCCCTCTACGGAAAAGTGACTTCAATATGGCAAGCGCTTTTATTTTTCTTTCAATTTTGGTCTCTGAGTAATTACTTTCAAAGCCTCTACCTCTAAAATGCTCCAGCCAAGAAGCCAAACAGACATTTTAACACTGCTAAAAACAACAAAAACCTAGATCATGAGCATCAACTGTACTGAGATAGAAAACAGGCGATCAGCGGTTTTAGTTTCAGTATAACATTGCAGTCAGAGAGTAGAGGTCATTTTCTAACAGAAACCTGTGAGTTTTACACATTCTTCTAAACTCCACTCCCCATAAATCACTGCCTTCAAGGTTCGGTAACTTAACATCTGCTCAGTCGTTGTCTTCTGAACTAAACGAATAATGTAGTACTGATTAATACCCATGATATTTCATGGATTGGTATATTTCTTAGCGGGATTAAGCCATTAAGACACATTTCCGTTGAGCCCATAACAAAGTGCCAAAAGAACAGTTTTTTCCTTTAATGCTGGATCAGCATTCAGGAACCAAAACAAAAGCCTTTAGATCAGGCTCTGTCAAAGGCTTCTCTTACAGTATTTAGTAATTGAATATCTAAATTTATTCTACCAATCATGAACAACTTACATTTCTTGTAAGTATGTATATGAATGTCTGTTATTTGCAAATTATTACAAATCAGATAAGAAGTGTGAGCATTATGTATAGGCAAGTGAAAGTTACTATAAAAACGTATCCAATAAAAACAAAACCATCCAAACACACAGACTTCAAACAGATGGTTTCTAATAGGGTCTGAGACCTCAGCACAAGCTTTAATCCTACTTAAGATGACTGGAATAAAGTTACAATTTCAAGATGAGTTAATTAGAAAAAAATAATTCATTAGGAAAAATTAGCAAAATAATAAAAGGAATTTGGTCACTTCTTACGGTTGAATGGTTTTGGCATTTATGTATAAAAAGGTTATTCTTTCTGTTTGTTTGAAATTTTTTGGTATGATTGAATCCTACCCGGCTGGACTACAAAAAAACTGCTACTGTAAATGCAAATGTTGGTTATTCTGAATGTAACAGCTAATGTTGCTGTTCATTATTTGTTATTGGCCATTATTTGCACTCTAGTGGTGTCCAGATTTGCAGCAGAGAGTTTATAGACTGAAACTAATTTAAAAAATGTTCTGTATTGCTGGTCATAACATTTTAGGCATCAAGGCAGAAATATTCTTCCCCCACCTGCTCGCTGTGCATCAATTCATTAGCATAGAGGGTGTGGAGATGTCCAGACAGAATTGGAGTAACTGTATAGAGAAGGTTAAATCTCAACCTCTCTGTAGTTAGGTTAATAGTCACTGTGATCTTTCCACAGTGTCATACTCCAAATGCCTATTCTACAGTAATCACCTTCACGTCAGTCAGGCTGCCTCAACAGACACTAAAAGTTGGAGACAAAAGGCCAGGACTACAGCGAGCCACATTCACCTCCCCACATGCTTTCTAATCATTAAAGAAAGGCCAGACCCGAATCTAACCAAACATCTTCGGTAACACTTGAAAACAGCTATTTACATATGCTTTACATACAATCTGACAGAGTTTGATCTCGTTGGTCGTAAAAGATTAGCTAAAGGTTTAGTCTCTAGATCTACAACGCTGGTCAAAACATATCTTAAAAGACTTTGCACCTGCAATTGCATTGTCAAATTTGGTCGACAAAATTTTAAGATGCAAAATTGTAAAATTTTGCATCCCTCACAAAATTGTAAAATTTTGGATCCCTGTATTTATTGATGAGGACTGAATGTAAGTGCATGTCACACTTTACAAATTTTTGTTAAAAATAATTTTGGAGCTATGGATTATGTTATTTTCACCTCTGAATTATCCCGTCTTAAATAAAACAAGAAATAAAATACACTGAAGTTGGTGGTTGTAATTCGACAAAAATGTAGAGAAGTTGAAGGGCACTGAAAAAACAAACCATTCTGAGCTAACGCTTACGACTCTGAAGGGTTTTAAGCAATAAAAATTCCTTGCAAACTTTCCAAAAATGTTCAGTTTTCACTCAGCTCACACTCAAGTTTGCAAGAAATATTATCAAGGGTATAGAAACAATTATGGTTACAAGAGATGGAGCAAAAAAGAAAAGCATATAAATAAACAAGTTTTATTATGATGTGAGCTGATTCCTTCTCCCAGGATGCGCATGAATAATCTTAATAATTTAAAGCCAACTGTCTGAAATAACTAAAGACCTGTAGGGAAGCATTCCTAACTCTTGGTGTTTGCCTGATTCAGAAACCATAGAGAATGTTAAAGTAAGAGCCAACACCTTCTTTAAATTTACAAGCTGGAAACAGAAAACACAGACAAGGGAGTGGTGAAAACATGAAGCTGTAAAACCTTTAGAGCTCTAATCAAAGCAATCTCCATGAATAAACATCTGGGGGTGGGTCTGCACAATCTGAAGGCATGGAACAAGCTGTATCCATCAATACTCAATCAATGATAGATGGATCCAACTTAATGTGTTGGAAAAGTAATCGTGTAATTTATATAATTTATCCGGGTGTGTTGTGCAAATGAATAATGCTAAAACCGACACAGCTGTTTTCCAAGAAGAAGCCTCACAGAACCTGCCAGATTTCTCTTCTTACATCATTACAGGCGACAAGTCTATTAAGAGCAATTAAACTGTTTCCCCGTAGGGTTCTGGAGAAACTTTTAGTGAACAGCAGCAGTGTTGCTTCCCTGTTCCTGCACATTCATCTCGCCGCAGTTATCTGAAGAGACCCTACAGAGCAGAGGAAAGCGGAGCGGTGAAAAGCTGGGATCAATGGAAGCAATCCCCACGAGTAGCACGAGCTCAATCTCTCCCTGTTGTGAAAGAAAAAGGCCACTCCATGTGAGAGGGGTTTTGTGAAAATGGAAATATGACTCAGAGAAGGAGAGAGAAGAGACTGGTGGGTCTTTGACAGAAGGGTGAGTCAGCCGTTCATTTTATTCATGTTCAACATCAATGGTTTTCCACTTGTCACCACAGTCGAAGCCCACAACCTCCGTCCCTTACAACCACCTCCCCTTCTCCGTGGTGGAGGTCCCTCACAAAGACTTCTTTTGTTCTCCGTGTCGTCCATTTCTCATCTCCACTGATCTGATCCTGTATGAATATCTCTGCAGGAAAACGACAAATGGGAGAACAGGCTGGCTCATGAGGGACGACGAACCAGAAGAAGAACAACACAAAGACCCCCTTTTATGGGAAACTGGTTTGGTTGTTCTTATTTTCTTTGAAGTGTCTTTCAGCTATTGGTTAAAAACTCAGACTTGTTTGTCACCTGAACTGGGTTAGCTGATTGGCACCACCTGCCTTTTCATTAAATTTACTCCACACGTCCCTTTGTTCTCAAAGGTGCTTTGTCATCATTTTCTACCAGTGCTTTGTCTTTGTCTTCTTGTTGCTCAAGTACCTGCTTTTGTGTTTCATGATTTGGACTTTCTGCTACTGCTACCTCCTGTCAATGAGACTTCATTTTGTATAAATGATCCAGTCCAGAATAGCTTGTCGCAAAGGCTGCAGCTGACTTCTACCGTCACTAAACAACTCCAGTCTAAAACATGTCCCAGATGTTTATGTGAAAGTGATTTAACCTTTCACTGTTTTGCACTGGAAGGTTATTTACCTTCCAGTTCTGAGCAAGCCGCACACTTAGAAAAGAATATTTAAAGTGTCTGATGTAAATGTAGGTAAAATGTTATGGCAGTTTAGCTGAACTTTTACCAGTTGTTAGACCGTCTTAATTTTCTGTATGCTAGTTATTCAGGTTTGAAATGTTTTTCATGCTGTGTTCTGCATAAACGTCTCATGAGTCTCCACCTCTTATTTCCTCTGTAAATACTCAACAGCTTCTGTGCAAATACCCATCCAGTGCAAACATTATAATAGTTTAAAGGTTCATAAGATAAGGATCGCTTAAACCTCTATGGCATGTTTTAAGGTAAAAATTGTTTCAAAACAGCAAAAGTCTGCTTTGTCTTGGTAGCTTTCTTGCATTAGCTTTAGCCTTTGGACCACGTAATATGGACTAATACAACAGTTAACTACCACAGGTAAGATACACTGCCTGGCCAAAATAAAAGTCGCCACCTGGATTTAACTAAGCAAATAGGTACAAGCCTCCTATTGGATAATTACTGCATAGGCAATTATCTTTCAGCTGGCAACAAGTTATTTAACCCCAGCTGATGCAATAAGTAACTCCTCATTTCTTAAACAACCATGGCAAAAGACACATCCTGTGGTCGTGGAAAAGACGTTAGTCTGTTTAAG
>CAEFZX010031080.1:0-10017 GCA_903066825.1 Alfaro cultratus | reverse complement strand
GTCAGTGAGACTGTAATGAGACTGTAGTTACAGTCAGTGAGACTGTAATGAGACTGTAGTTACAGTCAGTGAGACTGTAATGAGACTGTAGTTACAGTCAGTGAGACTGCAATAAGACTGTAGTTACAGTCAGTGAGACTGTAATGAGACTGTAGTTACAGTCAATGAGACTGTAATGGGTGTGTAATGACTGGTGCACTTCTGCTCCGCTGTGAAGTGCATTCAGTGTAAATTTGGTTTACTGGAGAAAATTTAATGACCTTTGTCACAGACATGGAACTTTATAGAGCAGCCAAACTGGAGACATTTGGCATTTATGGGTTAGACGATAGACACCTTTACACAAGCATATTCAAATTGAGGATTCCCTGGGCTCATGTTAAGGCAGGGGAATTGTCATAATGTGGCGCTGCAGGCTGCCTCTCAGACCCTTCTAGTTACAATGAATTTATATCCTAGTTCAGTGTTCAGTGACTCATGGTCATCCCTGAAGGGTTGACCAATCAAACATTGTGGAGACTACTAAGGATTGCTCCACTTTGAAACCACTTTATTGTTGTATGTGGGGTTTTTTTTTTGTCTTTTATTTATTTATGTTTTGTGTATTACTGAAAATTTTTTCGATTTACTTTTCTTTCTGCAGCACAACAGACGCTTTTGGAACAACCAAAGTCTGGACCACCTTGTGATGAGAATGCAGTTTAGGAACCAGTCAGTCACTGAGTCAGTCAGACATTTCAGCTGCCCTTTCATCCACATGTAGTGTAGTAATATATAAACATAGCAAATTCCATGTTTGTACCATTATAGGCTTTGTAAGGCATGGCGTTTATCTAAGCTATAAACTCCTGTTTACACTACTGAGCATTTCATGTTGTTAGAAGTAGAACTACTTTAATTGAAATCAGCATATCACATTTTGTATGAATTCCATTTAGTGTTTTAATGAGGTTTGCATTAGAAAAATGCACATTTTTGAATGTAGTCTGTAGGAAGTGAGTCTGTAGTTTGTCTCAGTGCTGACCAGTGAATGACCAGCAGGTTCTGTAGGTTCTTCAGAGCTCAGATCAGCGCCATGCCTTCACTGAGTAGAGAAACATTTGTTTTAGAATTTTTGGTGGTCGAAATGATTTCTTCCTGTTAATCTCACATTCTGACACGTGTAAGTAAAACTGCAAAACTACTTTATTTAAATTACTTTTATTTATTTCTCTTGCAAGTTTAGAAATGTGTACCTGACTAGTGTTTTTACTAAAATGTGACAGATTTACTGGCATGGCTGCACGGGGCAGTAGTTGGGAGCAATGTTGCCTTGCAGCAAGAGAAGGTCCTTGTTTCGAATCCCGGCCTAAACTCAATTTAGAATTATATAAACATATTGTGACACGCTGTAAAATCATCTCTCCTAATCTGAAAATGTGGCGCAGAAGGAATTAAGAAAAGGTTTTACAAAGGCTTAGATATGAGTTTACTCTTTTATCTTATTATATATTTATACTAAAATCTGGAACTACTTCACACACACTGTCATCTTTCAGATTCAGACATTTGTCTTCTGACTGTAGTTATGTGAATATTAGGAAATGTCAGCACTACCATCTCATCCCATCCAGACCAGATGGGATGAGATGTTGTCTTTATAAGACACAATCTGACCGTCGCTCCTGGTCACACGATGACCTCTGTTCGCTCCACTCGTCTGGATTCAAGTCAACACACACACACAAGTCATTTCTAATTCTGGAAATGTCATTTAGTGACCTTCACTTACTGCTTCGACCAATTGTTACTCAAAAAAGAAGGAAAAAAATCACTTCACCTGTGATGCCTCTTCAGTGCCTGTTCTAGATATGAATGCTTCTTTCTGCAAATCAAATGATTTGAAACGTATCACTTCTCTGAATGTCAACAAAATTATGTTCAGATTAGAAATGTGAAAAGCTGCTGCTTGAGTTAGAGACTTTAACCGTAGTTGGATCTGTTTGTGTGCTTTGTACTTCTGCTGTATCTGCTGCATGTTTTTCTCTAAGTGTGTCTACTGTTAGCCATTGTAACAAAAAAGACATCCTTTGTCGGTTGTAGGGTTTTGACATAATGTGGACTTTGGCAGGTTTTCAATTATTCAAGGTAATCCTAGGGGAATCCAAACCAAATTTTCTAAATTAAAAAACACTTATCTCAGTACTAAAACCCTAGAATTTAAAGGAAGTGTACTTTTTTTTACCATGACTTTTTCACAATATTGAACTCTGCTTAAGATGTGCCAGTTAACTGATTTAACTTGAATTATTATTATATGTACTCCAGTTGTCTCCAACATAAACTAGTAAAATAAAGAATTAATAAAGAAACTCAGCTTCCAGTGTAATCTGTAAAGGGAATAGAAGAAAATGTTGAAATGTCGAACAATGATGGACCCCAGTAACTGGGTGTAAAGGATATTCTGTAAACTATTCTGTACAAATTTTCTGCACCATGTAATCTTATGCTGTAGCAAAGCAGGTTGTTGTGATAAATCTACCAAGTAGGTCACACTAAACGGCCGATCTGAGTTCTACAGTTTAAATCAACAATACCCAGAAAATGTCACATAATCTTTGGTCTAAAATGTTAGCCTGGTGAAACCCGGCTCTCACATGCCTGTCAAGTCTCTCGTTTGGCCAGGAAACCTTTTTTTACCCCTTTCCTCGCCGTGATCCCAGATTATTTTCCTGTAAACACCCGGTACTGTGCCGCCTGCTCTCACGTTAGTTCCGAATAAAATCTTTTCTGATATTTGACTTCACACATTTTATTTGAGGGGGGGAAAAAAAGAAGGTTTTCTTCGACTGAAAACATTGTTGTACCCAGCATTTGCTTTACTGAGTCAAAACTTTGGATAGGACACTTCAGTGTCTCAAACAGCAGAGTGAAGTGAGGTTCCTGTGTAAGGGCTCGGGTGTTCAGGTGCTGGGTGTGTGTTCAGCTCCTCCACCCTCCTCTGCAGCTCCGCTCTGAGGAACAGCAAGTCCTTCAGCGTCTGATGCACTGGCACCTGGGAAACATCACAGGGTGAAAAACTTCAAACCACCAAATACAAGGGAGAGAATCAGAACAATAATAACAACATATTTGTAATTAACATGCTTAAAGCCAGAGGAATT
This sequence comes from Alfaro cultratus, assembly GCA_903066825.1. Lineage (NCBI taxonomy): Eukaryota > Metazoa > Chordata > Actinopteri > Cyprinodontiformes > Poeciliidae > Alfaro > Alfaro cultratus. The sequence continues at coordinate 6,874 of CAEFZX010031080.1, read as the reverse complement.
TTTTTAAATATAATTTTTAAAGCCACTGTATGAGTATTTTTTGCTAATCTGCTAAGGTAAAGCAAACAGCCGCGCTACCTGTGGCCTCATGCGTGGGTTCCAGCGGGCGTAGTAGCTGCTCCACAGCTCCAGGTGTCTGGAGGACAGCAGCGGATACAGAACGCAGTTCTCATAGACCAGGTAGAACGGGTTGGTGAACTCACTGGGCTGGCTGCAGGACGACATCAGGGTCACAGCAGGTCAAACGTTTGGTTATTAGCCACCTGCAGTCAGATGGACAGATTTTCACCTGTTGACGTAGGACCACAGGGACACTGTCTTGGTTTGAACCTCCTGGATAAGAAATAAGAACAATTTCAGCAAAAAAAAACAAAAAAACATCTCATAATAAAATCGTATTTTTGGTCAATAAGAATAAAATCTACAGATTAAAGCATCAACCAGACATCAACCAGAAAAAAATCTATATGTTGACATGCATGACACAATTACAAGATTGTGGCATCACATAAATATTTAGTGTATGTTAGAGTCACCATGCACACACCTTGGCTAACTTCTCCTTCTCACTGTTGCAGAGGAAGGTGCCAAAGAGGCAGCTGTAGAGATGATCCAGGATGGTGATGAGGAACAGCTCATTAAATTCAAAGGCCGAAGGAAACTGAAAAAAAAAAAAATGAGAGAATGATTGTGAGAAGTAGTGTCACATGCCGGTGGATACGCCTTTCATATTTACAGTCTCAAGCTCTGAAACTGAAGATAAAACGCTCTGACCTGTCGGGTCATCTGCCAAACACAGTCAATAAACTGAACAAACAGAGGCGAGCGCTCTGTGTTAGTATGGCTCTCATCACCGTGTCCAATGCGCTGTGTGGAACAGAAAGACATCCAGCAGTGAGTACACACACACACACACACACACACACAGATATGCAGCAGAAACGTTTCATGAAGCTAAACAAATCTTACAGAAGAAAACTTGTGTCCGAAGCTGAGCCACTCCTTTTCCAGCAGAACCTGAACAAACCAAAAAAAATCCATCAAACTAAATTTAATGGACTTAAACATGCAATACACGGTTAACTGCGTTTTGTTGTAGACGTAGTGCGCTTTGAATCTTACCTTCAGTTGTTATAAAAATGCTGAAGTCATATAAAATATTACTTAAAAAGAAATTTGACTTTGTAATTTAGCGCCTTGAAATTGAGCCTCTGTCTCTTTAAAAAACTCCTCTTTCTGAAACTCCGCCTTCAGGACATCATCACAACATGGCTCCTCTATTAATCCTTTAACAATGTTTAGAAGTGGCTCCTATAATGAGCTCAGCAGATGTACAGCTCCACCAGGTTTTTGCTAATTGCTGCTGACTAGTCTGAAGGAGCTGAGTGGGGGAGGGGCTGCTCTGTGAGGCTCGGTAACTGCAGCTCAGAGGAGGAGCTGCGCCTCGAAGGCGGAGCTAGGTCTACCCAGGCATTTTGCACAGCTGAACGGTTGCCACGGAGATTACAGAATTTCTCAAACATGAATGACAGAATCAAAGCAACACTCCAGGTATGTCTTTGATGAGGGAATAGCATTATCAAATGATGTAAAGCCTAAATTTGTCCATTTTACTTTAAAACCGTATTAATGACTTGTAGTGAGTCACCTGGAATCCTCGGAGCGTCCGGTAGTAGCTGTCCAGCATCAGCATTGAGAGGGAAGTGAGCTGGGCCGTTCTGTCCCAGCCGTCACTGCAGTGGACCACTACCGACGTTTTCCCAGATTCCAGCTTGTCGGCTATTTTCACTGCTCCTGATAGTAACAGCTGCACACAACAGGGACAGATACAGGATTTACAATATCCTGTTTATACAATACAGGAACATATTGCATAAAACCAAAGGTTCTGTTGCTTTTTAAACTGTTCATATTTGTGGATATTTAGAAGAGACTTACTCGTAGATAGTCCAGCCAGTGAGTCTGGTCGATGGCAGAATGCCAGCGGGCCTCATCGATAGTCGGATAAATCACATCCCTCATCTTCCTGAGAGACTCCCGGATCACATGGATATTTGGAAGTTCCAGGAAAATAACCTCAATGTTGGGATAGAAATTTTCATTTTCATATCCTCCGTCTTTTGCCTTCAGGTTGTTCGGGTGAACAGATGGAGTAAGTCAAAGGGGAGAAAAAAAAAAAGTTAAATTTAATATTTACATGGACTAAATAAAGACACAAATCAAACCTAAATGTTCCTGTTTTAGGTAATTCAGGATAATCAAAACTAATATTAATTGAGATCTTTTGTGGATTGTTTACTTTCTTTAAAAGAGGAGATATATTTACATTTCCTTCATATTTTGGTAGTCTTGGTGCTTCAAAAGGTTTCAACGGGTTAAATAATTCAAATTATATCAATCAATAAATTGAAATCTTGGACTGTTTAGTAAAATTTGTGCATTTAAACTTAAGACTTGGAAAAAAGAAAGTAACTGGAACTGTTTACATCCGTCACTCCCATAATTTTTAATAACTTAACGTATGAACAAACTTATTCACATGCGATTTTTAATGTCATGTCTCATTAAATAGAAACACAGCAGGTGTGAAATTGTGTTGTTTTTTTACAGAATGTAGACAAAGATTTGTGCACATTTGTAATGAAAACACAGGTGGTGAGAAAAAATAGCATTGTCTTTTTGTGCAGTGTATATTACTATTTGATTGCAGATCAATCAAAATATTTTAAAAAAAACACACATCTGTGTTAGTGTGTGTGTGTGTGTGTGTGTGTGTGTGTGTGTGTGTGTGTGTGTGTGTGTGTGTGTGTGTGTGTGTGTGTGTGGGTGTGTGTGTGTGTGTGTGTGTGTTGCACCTTGCTGGACAGGGCTTCACTGGTCTGTCGAGAATCAAAGATGGTGAGCTTGTGGGACTGCGCGTTGGCGTCCATGATGATCTGGAGGAAGCGCTCGTCCTCTTTGCAGCGGCTGTCCAGAGGGCCGACCAGCGGCTGGCTGCAGCGCACCACAGTGGCCTGAGACTCCGGGTGGATCCAGGACAAGACCTGCAGGAACAGACAGAAAGTCTCAGACGTGACCTGAGCCATGAGCAGAGATCAGCAGAGCTCAACCTGAGGGAGCCTGAGCTACAGTATCTCTGTAGCTACTGGAGGACAAACTCACCACTTTTCCTCATTCTGCTGCTCTTTTCTACGACTCTCAAAACCCATCTGTCTAAGATTGCTGACTCTTCATGATTGTCTATTCCTCACTGTTTGTAACGTGTTGTTTTTCTGCATCTATATATCTATAGATGCAGATATATACAGTGTCTCTGATAGGCTCCACATCAGCTCGTCTGGTTTTTGTGTATCTGCTCCGTCTCCAGTCGGCCACGGAGGAGCTCAACACAAAGTTAGCCTGTTTTTATTTTATTTTATTTTTCTTTCCAAATGTCTTTTTATTGATTATTGGCAATATAATGAAAAATATGGCACAAAGTATAGTCAAAGTCAGTTTTGTACATGTATATAACTGACCGTTACTTTACAGTCATGATTATTGCTCTATTTCAACAAAATGTGTATTTTCATTTTAGGTTTAGGTTCAACCCTGTAAGTTTTTGTTTTTAAGATTCTGATTGGATATAAAAGATGTAGGTTAACCTTTAATCTATGTGATTTTGGGAAAACTCTTTCCTAATGGAGCAATGGAGGGAAACAGAACAGAAATTGCCGAACTCTTAAGAAACTTTCTTTTTCTTCAGCTGCTGTTAGCCGGGTCATCATCAGCTCCTGTACAGATGGACGTGTCTGTGAAAACGACTGACCGGTAGGCGGCGCTTGGCTCTGAATGATGCCACGCGTTCTGTGTCTTCTTCTGTCATGTTGTTGGGGAGAACCAGGATGGAGGGGTAGGTGTCACACAGCTCATAGTGGAGGTTCAGCTTGCTGATGCGCCAGCTCTCATTTGGTAGACCCTGGTGCAGCATGTTCAGACACAAAGACAAGAGAGTGAAAGATGCATAATCTTCATTTTTAAAGGTGATGGGACAAAAAAAACCAACAAAAAAACACAAGCTTTGTTTAAATCTAAACTTTCATTAAAAAACAAGCAGAGTTCACCAACAGACCAAGAAGAAATGGGAAAGCTTAGAACCTTTGTGCTGTGGTTGAGCTTGTTGACTTCTCAACAGTGGTCCATCCAGTTTTTATTATTTGATTATCAGATTATCAGGAAATCATCTGATTTCCTGATAAGTATGTCAGGGTGCACACAACACGATAAGATATAATTGTGAAGTCCTGCAGGGTGTGGGAGTTTGCCCAACTCGTCTACATGAACTTTGTTGACTTGAAAAAGGTGATGCATTGTGTTTGGGGAACCGGGCCCTTTGATACGGACTGTTGGGTCCCTGCGTGACCAGGCTCTCAGCTCGGTCCGCACTGCCACCAGTAAGTCTGACTCACTTCTGGGGAGAGCTGGACTCTGCCGAGGCTGCCCTTCATCACCGATTCTGTTCATAGCTTCTATGGACAATTTCTAGGAGCAGCCAAGGTGTTGAGGGGATTCTATTTTGGTGGCCTTACGGTCACATGTCTGCTTTTTGTAGATGATGTGGTCCGACTGGCTTCGTCAGGTCTTCCCTGGACCGGCTCGCAGCCGGGATGAGGATCAGTGCCTCTTCCATGGCCGTCCAGGTCTGTTTGCGTTGACGACTTCACCGATAATTTCTTTATTTATTTCTCAGGATGTACCAAACTTTTTGTGGCTACCTGCCGGTTGTACTCTGCCGTCGGATCGTAGACCTTCCATCCGTCCACAGGAAACTGCTCCTTGTACTTGAAGGCGAAAAACGGCTGAGGAAGAAAGTGACAAGGTTCAGTCTGTTGGACGCAAAGTACCAAAACTCAAAAAGAGAAGCAATGGTAAGAATACGTCTGTTTTTGTCATCGCCTTCAATAAAGACAAAAATGGGTTCAGATATAAAAAAAATAAAACAACATAAAAAAACACAGAAATTACAAACATAAGTTACAAATTTACAAAACTGCCTGTGGTTCCACATTCTGGATTTAAATCTGCCTGAGCTTCATGCAGCAGTAACAGGATGATGTTATTCCTAGAATTATAATCTCCACATAAATCTGTACACAAGGTTGCGTAATATCACATAAAATGTGGAGACACAAACAAATGACTGACATCCACCAGTTCATCTCAGCATCCTCACTCCATCATTACACGCCACTCTGAGATCCTGCATGCTGCTTTGCTTGTATTAGGTGTTTGTTTTCATATTAATAATATGTTTTAATATTCTTATATAAGGTGTGAGAATAATTTTGTTGGGAGCAGTTGTCATTGTCTGAGAGGTTAAAGGTGTTGTGATTATTTCTAATTGCTGCAGGCTTAACTTTTGGTCATTTGATCTTTAAATAGTTCTAATAACCAGTAAGCTAACACTCCGGTCTTTGTTACCTAGCAACGTCCAGGTTACCATTGTAATAATTTTTTAACTGGACTAACCAGATTGCAGGACAGAGGGAAAGCATGTTTGGACAAAACCTCTTCAATCTCTGGCTGGTTCTCTTCTGGTTTGTAGGTAAACCTGGCGCTCCTTATGTCCTGGACAATGAGAGAAAAAGGAAACGGTCAAATTGAAAAATGTCAATAACAATAAAATAAATGACTAGAGATGCTTGGTATTATCGTCATGGTATTGGCATCGGCCGATATTAGCTGTAAAATTTAATATCGGACATTCTGTCAAAAAACTCTCACCGATATAAAAGGTGTTTTTATATGACAAACCAGTGACAGTGATGCACAACGTCAAATTTGCACTGTTTGAGTGTTGTCATTGTCTTAGAGAGCAAATGTCATCAATAAATTGGACATTAAACATAATGCAAGTTGAAAGTGTTGCATCATTTTCAGCCTCATTTTTAGCATTTGCATTTGGTAGCAGGCTAAACTGACAAAGATAATGCAGTATTTTAATTCCACAGTAGAGAAAGCCATATAGTTTCAGTAGGTATAGGAAGAAAATATTGGTATCGGTATCGGTATGAGTTTTACCATATCGGCATATCAGATATCGACCAAACATCCAATATTGTGCATCCCTAAACAAACCTGTGTGGATGAGATTTGGAGGTCGGGTTCTTAGAGGAGAGGAGAGCATAAAAGGTTTTACCTTACAAACCAACTCGATTCCCTTGGTGTTATCTCCTTGGTTAGGAACACTAATGTTCTCCAATCTGGTTATGGCTCCCAAGTTAACATCAAGAATAAAAGAAGAGTCCTTAAAGACAACAGGCTGACATTAGCTCACTGCAGAGACACCGAGGAGAATCCTGGAATGTTTAACACAAAACATTGCAGGAAATACAAAGGAAGAGAAGGAGCACCTTGATGGAACTGGTAAAGTAGAGCTTGTAGTCAGTGATGGTCAGAGTGCCAGTGATAAGACCACTGAATGGACAGATATACATAACATCTTTAACTGAATATGATTACACACACAAAGACGACAACGAGAAGAGAAGACAGAGAAAAGGCTGTTAGCTGGTTAAGGGCAGAATATGAAAAAGCCTGGATATGAGACTGTGACAAATATGATGCTGGAAGTGAAACGAATGAAAAAGGAGAACAGTACCTGTGATCTGAACAGTTTCTCCTGGCAGAAGAGGCACTTGGTTGTGTGAAAGTTTGACGAACGCACCGAATCCCAGAGCTGGACGGTTCTGAAGAGAGCAGAGAGTACCATTACACACCGGTCTGCAGCCAAAATAACTGTTTTAGGGTCATGTTGTTGTGCTGAATCCTAAAATCACATTGGTTTTGCTCAATCAGGTCAACTTTCTGAACTATGGAGCAACATGAGCATCAA